>OX637537.1:7819161-7829161 GCA_951800035.1 Linnaemya tessellans | reverse complement strand
GAGCTGAGAAGTTTTGTTATTTTGGAATTAGGTTAAAGTCTACTGAAGATTTGGTGTAAGAACCAATGAAATGCAGGCATATAGACATACTTGACCACATAACAAACAAAAAGCACTAATTCAATTGAGACAATACATATGTATGTCGAATAAACGATTATAAAAAAATTATTTATACTTCAAAGTATATTTTTAGTTTTAAGTGCATTTTGCCTACATATATATATGTATATATAATATATGTGTATACCAGCCACTTGGACCCGACGTTGCCCGGCTACCCCAATTATTCGACTTTGTACAAAAGGTTCTCATTTAGTGATTTGCATCCACCTTCTAGAAAATTAAAAACTGTTTTGATGTATTTTCAGTATAAAATATTTTTATTTCTTTACTTAAATATTTTCGGATTATATGGACGCGGTGCGATGGACATGGCGTATTTCTATGATACTTCCCTTATATGTTAACTTCATAATACTTGTGCCAAGTTTCGTAACTTTTGGTGAAGAACCAAACATTTGGGGAGGAAAAATATTTTCAGGTTATATGGGCGGGATGCCGTCGGCGTGATCATATCTGATAAAACTTAAAATATTTCTACGACCTTTCGTTATACTATTTTCCATGAAAAGCCTGGGATGTATGAAGAAATCCCACTATGTGCCACACCCACATGAGATATCAAAAATAAAATTAGCCTATGTTACCCCCAAGATATCCCGTAATGTACTGTCAAAATTATATATGTGTAACTTCAACGATATTTGCGGGGCACGCCAAAACATCTCGCCGATTGTAGCATTTTTTCCTACTTACCTGACACTTAGCGTTATATTTTGGACAATTTACACAATATCTTTATAAATTATAGCATATGTGTTATTCTGATGTATAAGCTAAATTATTGTAAAGTGTCATTAAAAGCCAATTAGTAGTTTTTGCGTGAAAGAGGAACAAACATCCACACTCATTAACATTCTGATTTATAATATTAGTAGGATATATGCATATATATGTATATATATACATATATATATATATATATATATATATATATATATATATATATATGTATATATATGTAGATATATATATATATATATATATATATATATATATATACACATATACATATATATATATATATATATATATATTATATACATATGTATATATGTATATATATATATATATATATATATATATATATATGTATATATATATATATACATATACATGTATATATATATATATATATATATATATATATATATATATATATATATATATACACATATGTATTCATAAGTTTTGCACAACAACACACAATAAACTTCTTAAAAAAACAATATTATGTTTTTTGACAGTTTTCGGAAATATTTTTTGTAGGGAAATACTTCTTTGAGTGTGACCACACATGAAATATGTTTTCTCATGGTTGTAGACTATTTGATAGTTGTTAGAATAAACAAAACGTTCAAATAAATATGCTTAGTGTGACCACAAAACGAATTCTGTTTTCTTTTGAACAAGTTTAGTACAAATATGAAAAAATAAGTTTCATGCAAATGTTTCACCAATGTGAAGATACCTTAAATATAAATAGAAAAGATACATTGTTTAGTCCAACAGAAGTACTTTTTTCACTTTTGTGAGTGTCATCCAACAAAATGCAAATTTATATATCCATATATGTACCACCATATGTATATTATATTGACTTTACAATCAAACAAGACGGCTTTATAATTACACAATTAAGACCCAACTGCTAAATTTAAAGCAAGTTGTCAAATTGAATACTTTTCAGCTATTGCATTAAATTTTTATGATTCTGATTTGCATCACATAAATTTTGTGACTTTGAAACAAAATCGCGGGTTTTTGCAATGCGTTGTTTTCAGCACACGATTGATTGAGTTCTACCGTGAATTCAGTTGGAAAAACATTGACTATTGGTATTTGGTTTTGACCTTTTATCTAAAACCGTATATAAATTATTTATTACTTTAAGCTAACAATATGTCCATAATGGAGTTAATTACTACCCGATAACTGATAGGTTAATTTAAGATTAAAAATTTTTATTATAATTTCAGTCTGTGAACCGATGTAACAAAATTTTAATTTTTTTTTTTTACAATAACAAATTTTGTTGTGCTTTTAATTATTTGTTTCGTCTCATATACAAAAGATATACAAAAGATGATATACAAAAGATGTATTGTAAAATATTGTTAATCATCGTTGTTTGAAATGGAGGCCAATTTCTCTTATATACATATATAAATGTCTGGGTCATGTTCTGGCTGACTTTGATTTGAATAAACGAGTTTCAGAAAATTTAGGAAAAACTTCAAAACCTTTGAACGTGGGAGTAAAGACCTCAGTAACGGATGCTACTCTAATTAATTATTAAGTTTTGAATAAGTCATTTAATAAAAGTCAATAACACTATTACCACTTATTTAATTACAAATATAAGAATTAGATATAATGAGAGACAAATTAATACGTCCACTCAGGCACATTTCTCTCTAGGAATACATTCTTAAACTAAGGTCTGCCAGTATGAGTCAGATGATGACCTGACACCAGAAGAAACCCTCGATAGTAACACAATTAACAGAATTAATCAAAATTATTAGAAGTGTTAACATATTTAAAAGATTAGAACAGGACTTTAATGGCTTAATATTTTACATATTTAAAAAACATAAAAAGGACTCACTAGAAACTAGATATTGCTTATTATGGGTTGCTTTCAATTTCTTCAATATCTACGACAAGTGAAATAATTTTATCCAAGTTCAGTTTTACAAAAATTAGCTTTTGAACGAAGTTATTTTTTCTAAAAGATTATTTTATCAAACCTCTTTAAACTATTGAAATAACTAATAAAATGATTTCACAGATTAACTAATACGAAATGTGTATTACATATAAATATGTTAATTCCTTTTTGGTTGCTCGTTTTAGTTTAAGAATTGTTGTCAATGGTTTTTTTTACTAATAAACTCCAAATAATAGATAATATATGTATATATATATATATATATATATATATATACATATATGTATATATATATATATATATATATATATATATATATATATATACATATATCTATATATATATGTATATATATATACATATATATATATATATATATATATATATATATACTCGTATATATATGTATATATATATATATATATATATATATATATATATATATATATGTATATACATATATATACGAGTATATATATATATATATATATATATATATATATATATATATATGTATATACATATATATATATATATATATATATATATATTTTTTTTTTTTTATTCATGGGATGAATGGGATGAAATCATCGAAAGACCCTGGCAGTGATGGTGTTTGCCAGGAGTGCGAGACTTTAACACGCTAAAACACCCCTTTACACTGACCCAAAACCTTTCCCTGTGGTACTGCCGTAAGGCTTTACATCACAGGGTGGGAATAGATCCTAGACCTAATCTAACCTAAAGAGATTCTTCTGCGAATCTCTTCTAACCTACGAAGTTCTAATAGAACGAATTTTGCAAAATTGCATACACACGTCCAGTTGTACAAAGATTCCAACATGGTTGGAACTATGTTGTCCGGCCTAATTCTACGCCCTAAATCTGCTTCTAAGCACTCTCTTCTACTATTGAATCGTGGTAGTTCAAGTCACCGTGCTTTCTTGATAACCATGTACTGATGTCAGGTATCAGTGAGTAAGTCCATCTTCCCTTATCAGTCGCTGTCCATCGTGCCTGCCACTTACGTAGGCACAAATCTGTCACACCATTTGTACTGTCCGATATCGCCTCTAATTCGATAGGCATCATACCGGCAATGACAAAAGCTGCCTCGTCGGACACAGTTCGGAATGCGCTACATACTCGCAGGGCGGCCAGCCTATACACAGGGGATATCAGATTCACATACGTAGAATATCTCAGTGAACCTGACCATATAGGGGATGCATATAGGATAATGCTTTTAACTACACTAGAGATCAATTTCCTCTGCAGATATTTCGGACCTCTTGTATTTGGCATGATCCGGGATAAAGCTGAGCAGGTCTTCGATGCTCTGGCACCTATATACTTAAAGTGCTCATGAAAAGATAGACGTGTGTCAATCATGACTCCAAGGTATTTTAGACATTCCCTGGATTCTATGCTACACGTACCAATATTAAGCCTAATGGTTTCCCTACGTTTCCGACTACTAATCTGAACCGCCTCTGTTTTATGGTCAGCTAGAGCTAGACCCATTGACCTGAGCCAAGACCTAACGATCTGAATACTGGCATTTGCAATGGTTTCCGCCTCTAGCAACTCTTTTGCTTCACATACTAACGCTATGTCGTCTGCGAATCCAACTATCTTTGCCTTCTCAGGTAGATTTAACCTCAATACTCCATCGTACATGACGTTCCACAGTAGTGGGCCAAGTACTGATCCTTGAGGCACACCGCCAATTATCTGGCGTCTCCTAGTACCTTTATCGGTGTCATAAACTAGCTCTCTATTTCGGAAATAATCCTGTATAATTGCCAGTAAATACCCTGGGATGTCTAATCTTGCTAAGGCTTCAACAATACGTCCCCAGTTTGCCGTGTTGAAGGCGTTCTTTACGTCTAGGGTTACGACTACACAATACTCCTTAGTTCCATTTCTCCACCGCTCCCCTTGGATAGCCCTAGCAGCAGTTTCTACTACAACCTTGATAGCATCCACTGTTGATCTTGCTTTCCTGAAGCCATATTGGTTATTTGATAAACCATTCTTAGCTTCAACACAGCCTTCCAATCTTCTACAGATTATACTTTCTAGCAGTTTCCCACTCGTATCTATCATACACAGTGGACGATAAGAGGAGGGGTCGTCTAGCGGCTTATTATCCTTGGGTAACAGTACCAGCTTTTGTCTTTTCCACATTGTTGGAAAAATTCCCTGGCTCAAGCATGCGCTTATTACCTTCAAGAAGTACTCAGGGTGGAGTTTGACAGCTTCTTTTAGCACCATATTTGGAATACAATCTAAGCCTGGTGCCTTATTGTCTTTAAATTTCGAGACAGCGCCTTCTATCTCGGAAATCGTAACCGGAGGAATATCGGAAAATGCAGCCGAATAGCTGTTTTGCCACGTAGGAATTTCTTGTTGGGGAAAGAGATGATCTACAATTCCCCTGAGAATAGGCTCCTCTCTTGGCGGCGATGGACCAAGACATTTAAGTCTCTTGGTTACCAGTTTATATGCAAGGCCCCAAGGATTACCATCTAATTCCTCACATATATTAAGGAAACAGCTGCGCTTACTCCTACGTATTGCAATCTTCAACGCTTTCCTTTTATCCTTATATATTTGATGGTGTACACTGTTCTCTAGACTACCTCGCGTCCTTGTATACTGCCTTCGGGAGGTTATGCACTCCGAACGCAACCTAGCAATTTCACCATTCCACCAGTAAACTGGAGGCTTATTTGATGACCTTTTACGCTTCGTCATGCTCACATTGCACGCACTCGTGATATGGCTCACTAATTGTTCTGCCATATCTTCAGCCGAACCATTCAGTTGCATGTTCTCCATACAAGCTGCGAAGATATCCTTATCAAAGGTATTTATCTTCCAGCCTGTCAAGTCTCGTGCTTGTACAGCCACATGGTGCTGTTCATCTTGTACATCTATGATTATAGCGCTATGATCGCTATGAGTATAAATGTCAGATATTCTCCAGTTCACCTGGCTTGTGATGCTGCTACTGGCAAACGTAATGTCAATTACCGAACCAGCATCACCTCGTCTGAAAGTTTGTTCAACCCCATTATTCATGAGTACAACGCTCAATGCAGAAAAGGCTTCCAAGAGCACTCTACCTCTTGCATTCGTCAAGGGGCAGCCCCATTCAACAGCCCACGCATTAAAGTCACCTGCTATTATGACTGGGTTCTTGGTGGCTGCATCTGTTACTATATTATCAACTATGCTTCGAAAGTCCTCTATAGAATACCTAGGGGGAATATAGCAGCTGTACAATGTGATACCAGAGATAGTGGCTCGGGCATACCCACATTGTGATGTTATTCTATCCCTTAGTGTTAAGGTGCTGGTGTTCCATATCGCCGATGTATCCGTGTTATCAGAAACCCAATTTACAGATCCCATGGTCCTATATGGCTCACTCAGCACAGCGACGTCTACATTTAAATCTCGAACGCTTTGCTTAAGAAGCTCTTGTGCTGCCTGGCAATGGTTGAGATTTAACTGTAATATACGCATTTTGATGTCTTAAGTTTGGTTTTAAACCTTAAGTTTCTGTAGCGCCTTTTTGTAGTACGGACAAACTACACCTCCGGTGACATGATCACTAGCGGTGTCTGTTGCATTCCTACAAAGCAAACACGACGGTTTTTTGGAGCACGTTCCAATTTTGTGGCCGGTTTCGCCACACCGTAAGCAATTATTAGAAAGGTCCTTCCCCTTACAATTTGCGGCCCTATGTCCATAATCTAGGCATCTAAAGCACCTTATCGGCGTTGCCTTTTCGCGTATTCGGCAGACGACCCAACCAATTCGTATCTTCGCCATCTGCACAAGACGGCTAGCTATGGCAGCACTTACGCCAATGGTGGCAGTTTGTGTTCCTCCATACGCTCTCCTCAACGATTTAATTGCAGCAGGCTGCAGAGATTTCAAATCGTCGGATGCTTTTATGAGGGCTTCATAAACGTCCTCCTTAGAGGTTACCTCATCTATATCCCTAATTTCGACTCTAACCTCATGGGATATTGCCCTTACTTCGGCGACCTGACCTAGTACCGATTCTACTGTCGACCTGAATTCACTTGTATCCTGGTGCGCGGGTTTATTCAACTCCAACAACAATTCACCCTTACCAGTCTTCCTAATGTTCCTCACACTTTGGCCCAGATTATTCAACTTTGGGTCTTTCTTCACTTGTCTGAGGATATCAGCATAGGAAGCATCCCCGCACGTTTTAATTACCAAAGCATCTGGTCTTACTGTCTTCTTTCTACTTCTAACTCTGGTATGGACTTTAAGGCAGCCAGGATCTTTAGCATTCACGCCTGGTTTCCCAGCCGTACTTCTGCCTGCCTCACTGGGTGTATGATTTCCGCTATTCCTATTGGGGGTTACACCCTTCTTCTTCTTAGATTTGTTCCCCTTTGGGCTAAGAGTGCTTGGATCTCTTTTGCGCTTTGGGGTTGCGTTTAGCACAAAGGTTGGCCTTGACGGTTCTTCCGTCTGCGTCTCCTTATGAATTTGTGACTTCTTGTCACTAACAGGTCTGCTGCTCAGCTCATCCACTACTTGCATATACAACGCCTGTATCTCCCGCGACATCGTCACAATATCTTTATGCACGTTCGAACGCGACTTTAAGAAGTCTAACAACTTCGAAATCTTATCTCCTAATTTCCCCAAACTACTGCTGCTTACCTCACTACTATTAGCAACGCTATTGGAAAAGAGATTATCTCCACTTCTAACTCCTGAAGGGGGTGATCTCATGATCACCGACTTCCTCACAAATGGGTTTTCGCTGTCTACCATGTTTAACCCATCATGTCTATTACCTCTATTTTTATTTATATTAATAGTGTTCATTCTAGTGGGTCCAAACTCAAAGCCGCTATATCCGTTCGATGTGCAGTCACGTTAAGATCCCATGGGTCCCTTTGCAAGCAGTGAGGTCCATGCGAGGGTTGACGAAAAGGTCTTATGGATCTTCTCGCCAGAGCCAGATCCGTGCTAACCGGGGAAGAACATCCGAACCTGCACCATCAACTTAATGATGACGAACTTCAAACGTACTTTGAGACTTGCCAAGTTTTAATAGGACGGAGGCAGTTGTGGCATTAGCCTGAGAGCCATTTCTGTAAAATTTCACCCCTACATACTCAGGACCAGAATACCACAACCACCAGCCCAGGGTTCTAAAAATTCATTCTCGTATGTCCAGATATGCCATAATTAAGACCGTACTGGACTTGGTCTTAATGCTTTTCAGCGGTGTGGAATCACAAGTCTTTTAAGGGTTTCTATCTAGAATTCCCTCAGACCTGTGATAACTCAGGGTCCGCGGGGTCGTCAATCCCGTTATCCTCATAAGAAGATACCCTTGCGGGTATATATATATATATATATATATATATATATATATATATGTATATATATGTATATATACATATGTATATATATGTATATATACATATATTTGTATAAACATACATATATATATATATATATATATATATATGTATATATACATATATTTGTATATACATATATATATATATATATATATATATATATATATATACATACATACATACATATATATATATATATATATATATATATATATATATCTACATATATATATATATATATATACCTATATGTATATGTATATATATACATATATATGTATATATATATATATATATATATATATATATATATATATATATATATATATATATATATATATATATATATATATATATATATATATATATATATATATATATATACATTAGAGCGTCTCGAAAAAAAAAGTTCACCGTACACCACCGAAAACGGGATCTCAGAGATCCTACTTGAATGCTTGCGTGTAGCGGGCAGCCACGTATACCATACACCACCGAATATAAAGCATTGTTGCAAGGTGATTTCGGAAAAAAAATCATTTTTTTGCCGAAAGTAGGGGTCGCCAAAATACATTTTTCAGTTAGTTGAAATTCAGTCGATACACACAGAAAAAAAGGGAATGTTAAATTAGCATCACAAAATGTTAATTTAAAATCATGGTAAAATTTTACAAACCTGATACCTAATATAAAATTATCATTAATACGAATCGATTTTAAACGTTATAGTGTTAATATTACCTTAAAACACATTACAGTGCTATCCCGATAATCCTGACACGCAATTTTATGGACACATATATAATACGGACACTGCTGCAACCTGGACAGTACCACTTTGTTTACTCTATAATACGAACAGTAAGTTTTTTTGTTTCATTCATGTTATACTCTTTGTATAATAACGGAACTTTCTACTGTAGTATTCGTCTACGCGTGGAATTTTTGCAATTTTGCTTTAGTTAGTTGAGTGTTTTTGTTTATATAGGCTCGCAAAACTTATTAAAGTTTAAGCTATACATATTTTTAAAAATTTCTTTATTTAACTGGACATTGTAAAACAATCACCGCTATTGTGTTTCGCGCCTAACGCCTGAAAATTCGACAAATTGTAATAGCTTAAAGACAAAAAGCTAAATTTTCTTTAATTTATTACAAAATGTCGAATCTGAAGGCGAACAACGGCAAAACCCAATAAAGGTGAATGAATAGTAATAGCAAGAGATCACATAAAAGTTTAAGAATAAAAATGGAGTGTGAACTATTGGATGAATTAGTCACAGGCAAATCAGTAAGATGTGTTGCAGAAAAATTTGACGAAAAAAAATCGACCGTGTTCTATATTAAAAAAAATAGTGCTGCTTTAAGAGAATTTATGTCTAACATATATATGAATTTTCGTTTCATATACTACATATAAATGTAACATTTATTGAACTATATTCTCTTTTTAATAAAAAACTTGATAAATAAATATAAAATTGATTTAGTTTTTATTCTTTGCATTATGTATGTATGCAGGTAAAAAAATTATCATCTGTAATCCGAAGACTCCAGTAATACGGACATGCTCAGGGTATATCGTGTCCGGATTATCGAGATAAAACTGTGCTTAATGCAAAAATAATGTACTTTTTACGGTTTTGTATTTAAAAACACTTGACTAAGCTACTAATATCACGGAAATTCGATTAAAAAATGTTTAGCTTTACAGTCGAATCCGCTTTACTGGAAATAACCAAAACCAAATTTTGTTCAGTTATCCGATTTTTTC
>OX637537.1:7641661-7814161 GCA_951800035.1 Linnaemya tessellans | reverse complement strand
TTATATAGGCTCGCAAAACTTATTAAAGTTTAAGGCTATACATATTTTTAAAAATTTCTTTATATAACTGGACATTGTAAAACAATCACCGCTATTGTGTTTCGCGCCTAACGCCTGAAAATTCGACAAATTGTAATAGCTTAAAGACAAAAAGCTAAATTTTCTTTAATTTATTACAAAATGTCGAATCTGAAGGCGAACAACGGCAAAACCCAATAAAGGTGAATGAATAGTAATAGCAAGAGATCACATAAAAGTTTAAGAATAAAAATGGAGTGTGAACTATTGGATGAATTAGTCACAGGCAAATCAGTAAGATGTGTTGCAGAAAAATTTGACGAAAAAAAATCGACCGTGTTCTATATTAAAAAAAATAGTGCTGCTTTAAGAGAATTTATGTCTAACATATATATGAATTTTCGTTTCATATACTACATATAAATGTAACATTTATTGAACTATATTCTCTTTTTAATAAAAAACTTGATAAATAAATATAAAATTGATTTAGTTTTTATTCTTTGCATTATGTATGTATGCAGGTAAAAAAATTATCATCTGTAATCCGAAGACTCCAGTAATACGGACATGCTCAGGGTATATCGTGTCCGGATTATCGAGATAAAACTGTGCTTAATGCAAAAATAATGTACTTTTTACGGTTTTGTATTTAAAAACACTTGACTAAGCTACTAATATCACGGAAATTCGATTAAAAAATGTTTAGCTTTACAGTCGAATCCGCTTTACTGGAAATAACCAAAACCAAATTTTGTTCAGTTATCCGATTTTTTCTCTAAAACGTAGTTCGGATTACTGAAATTTGTTACAGTTAAGCGTACTGCTTAAAATCAGTAAATAATATTTTTTATATAAAATCTGTATTTTTGCGTCACTTTAACGTAAAAATTTTATTTACAAAAAAGTATTCATAGAATTATTCATTTTGTTGTTCAAATGTTTCACTTATTCCTCGAAAATGTCTAGCCACTTGCACTGACAATATAATAGAAAAATACAATCAAGTTCGTAAGAGCGAAAAGGACAAATACATTTTTCCATTTAATTTTTTAACGGACAAAACATGCGCAATTTTTTCAGCCTTAAGTTATGCAATCGATTTCTAATAAATAAATTTGTTATTGATTATTTTTCCACTAAAGCAAAGTAAGTTCCATACAAAACGTAGTTGTGGGCTACCTTTTGGTTTTCAGTAATACGATATTTTCACTAAAGCGATGTTTCGCTAAAGCGAAGTGAATAAGACTAGCTGCGTTTAAAATCTGTGCGGGAACTTGCATCGCTTTCAGTAATTTGATTTTTTTCAGTAAAGCGTGTTGCGTTAAAGCGGATTCGACTGTATTTTAAAATTTAAATGATCCGCACAATAAACAACAAGTTAACTTGTGTACATATCATATACATACATGTACATAAATGATTTTTTTTATGTTTCTAATAGAACGATACAAAGTAGTGAAGAATGCTTTATACAGGTATGTGTGAGACTACTCGAGATCGAACATTTTTTACTGACATCATACATGAAAGTTTTTATTCTCTTTTGACAACGCAGCAAAAGAGATTGTTGAATGAAATCAGTATCATATCGGTTTGCTTAATTGTCCGTCTGGTAATCGAACATATTTTATTCAAGTGTTTATGCAAACAAGATTTGACTTCAGGGCTTTTCAATTTTGATTTTGTACCAATTAACTAAATAAAATATACTTTTCATACCATGACGGTATCTATAAATAGAAATTCAAAAACTTCTCTACACAAGTATACAACAAAAAAGTATTATGTACATAAAAATCTAGGAAACAGTTGATTAAATTATATTCAAAAAGTCATACAATTTAAGATAATAAATTTTCTGGTAGTTTAAAATTTAGGCAACGAGACATTGATTGAAAACTTTTTCGGTATTTGGAAATCAATTATTATACCCTTTTTCAACGTGATTGTTTTTGAATCAAATATAAGGCAGCCTAACGATGAAAAATGTTTCTGTTGCGAAAAATTATAGGAAGTAATTGTAAGTCCGTTACTTAAATGAGCTATAATTTAGCATAAATATGAAACACTATTTTGAAAGATTCGGGTTTAAAGAACCGTTTTCTCTCGAAAGAACAATCATTTTCAAAAAGAAACGACAAAATAAATATATAGAATAAGCAGAGGAGTAAGAAACGATCCGAAAATTTCATGAAGTGCTGACTGGAATACTGTATGTAATAAAAAGTTGACACATCTTTGATTATGTAACCGTATATTCACAGAAATATTTTATGTTTATTAACTGATTCACTGAGAAATAAAAAAAAATTTTCAAGCATAAAACGTTTTTATGAACTAGGTGTAAGCTTTTGATTGAGATATTTAAATTGTACAAAATTAGTCGTGGTAGTACCACGGTACCAACACAGTCTAATTGTACCAAAAAAAGTACAATTGTATCATGTTTTCCATCCGTGGTTGACGTTGAATAAAATCAAAGCAGAGGAGTTACACCCCTTTCACACACATCAGGTTTGACTCGTCAAGTCTTGATCTTTTAGAAGAGAGCTGTGAAGAGCATGAAAAGGGGTACAGACTTGACAGTACTAGTCAGTCTTTATATTTTCTTTTGTTTTATCATCCGTTATATTTTAAATGAATGTTCAGCAATGAAGAAATACTTGCCATGACGTTTCGTGTGTGAATGTAAATGCAGGTTCGAAAGAAAATTGAAGAAAAACTGATCAAGTATACCTGATGTATGTGAAAGAGGACAGACATCAAACTGATGCTTCAAACTTGTGTATGTGTTGGTAAAATTCAGTTTGAGAGTGAAAATCTAAATTGTTTTGATATTCGTCAAACTCACATCAAACCATACGTCTCAAAGAAAAGCAGAGTTTGAAGCGTCAGTTTGATGTGTGGCGATGCCGCACATTTTTGTATTTTGCATTTTGTATTTTATTCATGATAAAAATACTTGTTGCTGAGCAGAACTTTTTTTATTCATCATCAAAACAATATTTATTTTAAAAAATATTTTTTTTTAAATACCTATGTAATATGCATTTATTTTATTTATCAATGAGTTTAGAATAAGTAGATAGCAGTACTGAGCTAGCCCAGGGGAGGTCATGGCCCCCCGTGGATCCGCGCTTGAACTAACGTCGGTTTTTTTTTAATTAAAACTATTTTTTAGATCAGGAAAAACAAAATTGGTATCAAAAATTAAAGTTTAGATTCCAGAGTTGGATAACTGTCATATTTTGTAGTACATGAAAGTGATCAAAATGGTTACAAATATAAAGTTTTTCTTAAATAAAACTATTTCATGCCTCATTAGTTGTATTGGTAACCAAAAAATAAAACAAAAATTAAATTTCGTTTCCAGGGTTGGGAAATTGAAATATTTTTTCTACATAATATTAACCAAAAATGCAATTGACGTTGTTGTTTTTGCTAATTAAAACTGTTTTATAATTCAGAAAGAACAAAATTGGTATTAAAATCTTAAAAATTCAAAATCTCGACTGCAGAATTGGACAAATGAAATATGTTATGGTACATGAAAGTGACCAAAAAGCTTAAATATAAGAATTACATTGGCAAGAAAATAAAAATTCGCTTCCAAATCCAAATTTTGTGTTTTACTGAATTAAACCTATTTCATATTTCAGGAAAAATTAAATTAGTATTAATATATTAAAAATTCGGTTCCAGGGTTGAAAAATCTAAATTTGTTGGTACATAAAAGTACCCACATAAATTCCAAATTTCGTTTTTTTAGTGAAGTAAACCTATTTTATACTTCAGCGAAAACACATTAAATTGGTATTAAAAATTCGGTTACAGGGTTGGAAAATCTAAATTTTTCGGAACATAAAATTAACCATATAAGTTCCTAATTTTGGTTTTTTGTGGATGAAGTCTTTTTTATACTTCGGGAAGAATTAAATTGGTATTAAAAACCAAAAAAATCTAAAAGGCGATTCTACGGTTGGACAATTAGAGCTTTTTGGGATACATGAAACCTATTTTCACATTTTGTTTTTAAATTAAACATATTTAATATTTTTGAAAGACGTTCAGAGGTATTACAAAAAAAGAGAAACCAAACATTTAGCTTTAGGTTAGGTTAGGTTAAAAGGGCTGCCCGCAATAAGCGAGAAAAACACTCGGAGGCCATCAAAAGGCCCATTGTGATGCCCAGAGGACTATACCCTACACACTCTTCTCAAGACGAAGTGGTGGTTCCTGAGAACCATCCAGAATTTCTCACAAAGCCCGCCAGGGCAGCCAGCGGCGCATCCCTGCGTCAGTCAATATCCCGCAGGAAACGAGAGCCTAGATGTCTAAGCCTACGCTCCTGCAGGGCCGGACAGTCACAAAGGAAATGCTGTACTGACTCCTCCTCCTCCTCCTCATCAAAGCAGCTCCTGCATCGGCCATCATGGGGAAAGCCCAAACGCTCCGACATGTGCCCAATTGCACAGTGCCCCGTCAAGACCCCTACCAGGAGTGCCAACGGCTGTTTCCCAAAAAGCAGAAGTTGCCTAGTCCTAGCTCTGCTAAGCGAGGGCCATAGAGTTTTGGAGACCCTACAGGTAGTAATACTTGACCACCTGTTTGTCACCTCTCTCCTTGCCCACCTCTGAAATCTGCCCAGCAGCTCAACTGAGGGAATGTCAATGTCCCTACGCGATACTGCTTCATCCAAGGCCGAACCCGCTCTCGCGCATTCGTCCGCCATCTCATTCCCCTGAATGCCTTCATGCCCTCGAACCCAAACCACATTGACATCATGCCCCCTAAGTCTGGCCAGAGATTGAATGCATGCCAGTACACATCTCGACTTTATCATCTCCGAACCCAGGGCTCTAATTGCTGCCAGACTATCTACACAGATGTCAATAGTTCTTGCCTCCAAATTGAGCCTATCAATCCTTAATGCTGCCTCGGTAATGGCATAAATCTCTGCTTGGAAAACTGTCGAGGTATCGGGTAGCCTGAGCGATACCGAAAGGCCGAGACCCTCGGAAAATACCCCCGAACCAGTGCCAGTGTCCATCTTCGAGCCGTCCGTAAAAACCAAAGTTGCATTACTACGAGTCGCAGAGTTTTCCATCCAGTCCTTCCTCTCCGGGAATGCGACTGAGAAGGATTTGTCGAAGCACATGACCGGAGTCATATAATCAGTCCGTCCCCCAGGACCTGCCCTCCTACCTTTTGTAGGATAATGCCATGTCCCGTACGGTCATGCCTGAAACTGCCCGACTCCATGAGCCTGAGGGCAGATCTGGCAGATATGTACTTGATGTATATATCAAGGGGAGCCAAATCAAGCATTGTCTCTAGACTGGCCTGAGGGGCCGACCTCATTGCGCCAGTCACAGCAAGACATGCTAGCCTCTGTACCTTGCCCAGTATAGAGAGATATGTACTCTTGTCCACAGCCCTCCACCAAACAAGTGATCCATAAGTAAGAATGGGTCTGATCACCGCCGTATACATCCAGTGAAGGATGTACGGTTTCAACCCCCATCTCCTCCCTGAAACCCTCTTGCATGCGTAAAACGCACATAGAGCCCTCCTCGTTCTATCCTCCACATTTCGTCTCCACGATAGTTTAGAGTCTAGAATAATGCCGAGGTACTTCGCTTCCCTCGAGAGTCCCAAGCTCATGCCACCAAGGCGTGGTGGCCTAAAAGCCGGGATCTTATATCTCTTGGTAAAAAGTACCAGTACAGTCTTCGAAGGGTTTATGCCTAGACCGTTCCCCTTGGCCCAGTCCAGTAGTTCGTTCAGCGCCGATTCCATGAGTTCACTTATCGTAGGCAAATATTTACCCCTTATAAGGAGCACAACGTCATCAGCATATGCAACTACCTAGGTACCACCTGCGTTCAACCTGAAAAGGATGCTGTTCAGGACAAGGTTCCATAGGAGCGGAGACAGAACTCTCCCTGCGGAGTGCCCCTTGTTACAGCCTTCCTCCTCGTACTCATGCCCAAACTGGATACTATGGATCTGCTCCTAAGCATGTTCCCTGCCCAGTACGTAATTAACTGGTCCGCACCGATCTCTCTGAGCGCCCCAGTTATCGAGGATATGTTCAGATTGTTAAAAGCGCCCTCTATGTCTAGGAAGGATGCCATAACAAACTCCTTCTTGTCAAGGGAATCTTCTATAGTGCCGACAACATCATGCAGCGCCGTCTCCACCGACCTACCCTTCTGGTAGGCATGCTGCGCACCGCAGAAATTCTCTGGCGAGAGAAGTTCCCTGACATACAAATCAACCAGTCTCTCCAGTGTTTTCAATAGAAAAGATGACAGACTGATTGGTCTGTAATCTTTAGCGGTACCGTGGTTTATCCTCCCCGCTTTTGGAATGAATACCACAGTAACCTCCCTCCACTCCATAGGAATGTACCCGTAAACGAGACTTCCCCTAAAGATGGTTAGCAGCCATGGTAAAATCGCCTCTATGGCATGCTGCATCAGCGCTGGGAAAATACCATCTGGCCCCGCTGACTTAAAGGGCTTAAAAGATGTCACTGCCCATCTTACCCTGGCTGACTGTACAATGGAGTCCACCAAATCACTCCCTAGGATAGCTGTTTGCACGGGGACGACAGTACCACGTACGTCCGCCCCGTCCTCGCAATCTGGAAAGTGAGTTTCCATTAGTAGTTCCAGGGTATCCTCGCTGCTTTCAGTAAAAGTTTCGTCAGGCCTCATAAGGGATCCCGGCGTGCTAGGCTCCTTAGAGAGTAGTTTTCTTAGGCGGGAAGCCTCAGATGTGCCCTCCAAGTCACCACAGAAACGCTTCCACGATTCCCTCTTTGCCTTCCTGGTTTCGCTCTTGAAGACGTTGAAACTCCTACGATAATTATCCCAGTCTATGGGATTTCTGTCGCGCTTCGCCTTATTAAAAAGTGTCCGGCAGTCTGTCCTGAGCTGCTTGAGTCTCGGATTCCACCACTTCTGATGGACTTTCGTTGACGGTTGCCGCTCCCGACAAGATGCGTGATAGGCGTCCCTCAGTGTCCTTGACAAAAGGACTGAAGAGTCCTCCAGCTCCTGAATGCTGCCCACCTGCTCCGCTACTGGAGGTGG
Organism: Linnaemya tessellans; assembly: GCA_951800035.1. NCBI lineage: Eukaryota > Metazoa > Arthropoda > Insecta > Diptera > Tachinidae > Linnaemya > Linnaemya tessellans. The sequence goes on along the minus strand of OX637537.1, from coordinate 7,807,040 downwards.
TAGGGCATCCACGAGCTTTCTGAAACTTCCCCAATCCGTTTGCCTAGGGTTCCTGTAAGGCTTGCCCCCACTCGGAATAAGATCGATCGTAAAAGTGATTCTGTTATGATCAGAGAATGAGCACTCAAGGCTCACCCTCCAGTCAGATATTCTAATAGAGTCCCTATCACTAACCAAAGTTAAATCAATGACCTGTTGCCTGATCCTATTGAAAAACGTTGGCCTATTGCCCTTTTTGCAAATCCTAAGATTGGTTGACAAGAGAAATTGTAATAAATCCTCACCTCGTTTATTTATATCCGTGCTACCCCAGAGTGTGTGATGCGCATTTACATCACCGCCCAGTACAAGGTCATGTCCACGTGTCCCGCACCAGTCAATGAGTGTGCGCACCGCACTCGGAGGAGGGTCATCCACCTCATACGGTAGATACGCCGATGCCAGGATCACCATCGGGAGATCCTTGCGTTCAAGCGCAGCTACCGTTAGATCGCCAGAGCTGTAATGGGATAAAAGAAAAATATTGATGTTTTTCCTAATCAGAATACAGCTTCTAATCTTACCTTCCGTGGTAGGAGAGAGTAGAGTAAACAAACGTGACCGAAGGCCCCGAACCTTATTTCCAACTAACCAAGGCTCTTGGATCAAGGCCACGGATATGCACTCCCTCTCCATAAAGCGTAACAGCTCGTCCGATGCTGCCTCGGAGTGATGCAAGTTAATCTGCACCACCTTTATGCCACTCGGAGTCGCCATTTTGTGAGTCCTTCTTTGTTGGCAAAATCAGTCTAAGCTGATTTAGCCCATATTTGATAACGCCCTTTTTGGGGCGCAGGAGATGGAGGGATTCTGAATCAATTTTGATCCAGAGATCTTTGCCATCCCCCTTGTCCCTGGCACGTCCACGCTCAATCGTCCAGTTCTCAGTACCAAGGTCCTTATTCTGGCGCTTAATGAGTGTAAGTGTGGCCTCATCCTCCAGAATAGGAGGAGGAATCCACACGCGCACCGTCACCTGAAAAGGAACTTGGTCCAAGGGCACGATTTCAATTTTGGCTCCTGGCCAAAGCTCGCCAGCTTCTTGGATGCTGTTTTTGAGAAAACCGAGAGCCTTCTCATTACCGCAACCAATTATTTTGACACCTCTGGACCACTTTGCCCCATCAAACGCAGTGAACGAGTCATCGTCACAAGTGGCGAGCGCGTCCACTAGTCTGCACAGAATTCGTTCTTCCAGAAGCAGCCATTGATCATTTGTCATTTTGCCCCCCGGCTGACTGCGATCAATAATGGCTACCTGTAGCTCAGGTGCTGATGTCAAGCTAGTTGATGGTTTCAACCGCTTGCCCTCAGGTATCTGCGTCTCACCCGACCTTTGCCGTTTCCCACTAGAACCACCTGCAGGGTTCCCTTTGCCAGCCCCGGGACCTCGTTTAGAAGAGATTGGAGCTTGCCTTGAGGACTCCTTGCCGGCGGTTTTCGCTTTACCGCGTAGGTCATCACCTCTCTTTGACTTGGACGACACCCCTTTCGATGTAGAAGGGCCATCGTCCAATTTCTCCGAGTCGGTGATCGTGCTCGGTCCAGGTTTAGTTGAGGGCCCGGCTGATGCCGAGATCGCTTTCCTACCCTGGTTTCTGGCCACGTTCGTCCCCGTCTCTGGCCTTGCCTCCATGACAGAAGTATTCCGAAACTCCTCATACTTCCGAACATGGTAGGCATGCTTGCGCGCAAAGCCTTCTCCCGGGGAGTCAAGGAAGTTGGATCTCGAGATTCCAACGACCTTAAGAACCGGAGAGAACGCTTGTAGCCTGCCAGCATTTTGCGTTCGTCCGGTCTGTTCTCTGCTCCTTCCATCACCTGTGCCTCTGATACCTTCCTGTCCGCCCCCACCGATTGTCCGTCCTTGGTATCAGAGGAGACCATGGTGATGTCATCCTCGTCTGTTTCGTAGATGTTAAGTCCGTCCAGTCCTGGAAATATGTCTAAGTCATCGTCACTAACTGTCCTGTCTTGTCTTTTCAGAAACCTGTCCCCTACTATGTCTGCCCCCCCTTGGCCCTTAGCCTTGTCCGCCCCCCCCTTCTATAGGTCCCTGAAAAACACTCCCCATTTGTGTCTGTTGCCCGTCATCCCTTGTCGTACTGTCCGAGTTTGATGTTTTTGTTTCTGTTCTTTCGCTTATTTTTCCCACGAGTGTAGGGGAGAAAATGTCCACCATGTCATAGCCCCCAGTGACAAGGTAAGGGCTTAATTACTTGCTGAGGCGCCCAGGTATCAGCAAGGCTCCGTAAGAATACAGTCGGTTATCCCTGACTGCAAACCAGCCGACAGGCACGGGTCGCATAACACCTCGGCTTGGGGGGGATAACTATTTGCCATGCAAGCCTTTAGAGCACTTGCCACCAAAAACAGGCAGAAACCCTAAAAAGGTCATCTTACTCCAGATTCTGTCTGAATCAGAGACACTTGCCACAGCCAGCACTGAGCCACCACATCGCGCCAAGATTGTTATCCACGTGATGGAAACATTTAGCTTCCTAGCCGAAATATTTAAACGGAAAAAATTACACCTGTGAAGGGTATTTAGGATTCGGCACAGCCGAATATAGCACTTTTACTTGTTTTTATCTGCGGACCATTGAAAACACATTAAATCATACACATCATTAAAAAAAAAAAATTTCTAAATGACTTCTTAAAAAATACCTGCATGAATCTTTCCGCCGCTCAATTTTGGAAAAATTTTGCGCAAACTTGAAATCGTCTCACCCTCACGATCCAGTTTTTTAACAAAATTTGATACGAGACCGAGCTTAATGTGTAGTGGTGGCAAAATGATTTGAGATGGCTGCACCAATGGTAGATTCTCTATACTTTGTAGCATGTTCGCGGCTTCCACTTAAATTCAGTGTAATGCTGATCTCTTTTGCGACCATGTACACACAAAAAGCACTGGAGAGTTGGAAATCCGACCACTTTCAGATCGCAGCATATTCTGAGAATTGATAAAAATCTAGTTTTTAAAAAATTTTACGTGATACAGGCATTTCTACGAGTCTGCCTGCAAAAATTCAGCTCGATTGGATCACGGAAAAAGGGTTAAAAAGTTATCCAAAGTCTTTCACACAGTCAGACAGACGGACACTACGATCTTTATATTTTATACAAAAAAAATCTGACGTGTACATGAAAATCGCCGATACACGTGTATTTTTATTTTTGCTCCCCTTTCCGAAAAAGTACATTTGGTGCATAGGACAGAAAAAAATTTCGATTTTGTAACGCGGTGTAATGAGCCTATTTGCCAGAAGAGCTAGAGTCTTCATTCTTGGACTGATGGATTGGAAATGAGCTTTACTACAGTGGTATTGAAATTCAGAAATTAACTACCAAAAACCAATTATTTTTTTCTTTGATTGTAAAGTAAACTTGGGAAGCCTCAAATGTTTATTAAAAACTAAAAATAAAAATTTTTTCCAGGGATGGAAATTAAAAGTTTATTTGGTACATGTATATTTCATAGTACATGAAAGTGACACAAACGGTTAAAAATTTTAAGTTTTCTTAAATAAAACCACCTCATATCGCATGAAGATTTGCATTGGTGAAAAAAAATAAAATTTAGCTTCCAGAGTTGGGAAATTGACATATTTTTTATACGTAAATGTAACCAAAAAGGCAACTGACGTTAGGATCTTAAAATTTGGTTTAAATATATCTTGAAGGATAGAACAGGTCAAGTTCGGAAATGGGCTATATCGGGAGAGAGGAAAAAAAGTTCCCTTAAGAGGAACTAAACCAACCTCCAAAAAACAACATAATTTTTAAAGCTTTTTTGTAATTTTGTTAAGCAGATGACATATTTTTATGTCAAACAAGGTCCAACGCGTTAAACATGAAGCCATAGAATCAAAAAAATAAATTTTTTGGACCCCGCCTCCTTTAGTGGGCGTTATTATATGCAAAAATAGTGTAAAAATTTAACAAATTGTTTTACTTAAGCCTAGATTCCTTAAAAATAACATATTTAAGCTTAATTGACGAAGCTGAGACGTACCCTGGTACTACTCTGCCCTATTCCCTCCTCCCCCTTTGCCCCATGAATGACCCTATCAAAAAACCAATTTTTTTAATTTTGTATGTAAATACCCCAAACATTTATTTTTAGGGTCTTATGACAAAGGTGAAATGTCTCCCCCACAGGAATTGCCAGAGCGACCCCGCCAAACTACATTTTTAATACCCTCCATAGAGAATTGGACCCCATAAAGTATATATGTGTATTCTTGATCAGTGATGAAGTCTAGGACGGTCTAGCAATGCCCATACGTTCGTCTGTGGAAAATATGACATTGTCCATTTTTGAAACCCGCCCCCTTTAGTTGGCGTTGACGCACGATTTTATATAAAGGAACTCTGTCCCACCAAGTTAAACATTTTAATTTACTTACTAAACATTTGGAGGGTATTTAAGATTCGACCCGGTCGAATATAACGTTTTTACTTGTTTTTTTTAATATGATCTAATCAGTTCTTGACATTAAAAAGTCTCGTTGATCGCCAATAACCGGGTCAAAATCGATTAATGCATTCGTGAGATATCGTGAATATTGTGGATTCTCTTATCGGACTCGAAAAGTCACACTAATCACCGCTAATCATGTGAGAACCGTTTGATTAATTCAAACGTTATAACAGATTGAAAAATAAAATAACAGGGTTTTATCAAACTCTTATTAGACTTTTGAACTCGAAGAGCGTAAAGGCAAAGAACAGCAAAGTTAGCTTTGCGGTTAAAAATGGAGGGAAGTTGTAGGGATGGCCTTTAAGATCAACTGTTTTCTAATTTTTTAAAGTATTACTTGTACTTCCTTCTTCCTATGATATTTACAACTAATACGTTATCTCAAGAAGCAGTTGTTAAAAGAACGAATGATTGATTTTAATAATAGAAGTAATAAAGTGCAATGTGTTTTATTTTAAAAATGCAGATTTTATTGATTGCTAGCTTGAAGCACCTTGAAATGGTGTTCTGTACAAAAGAACTTTTAGAAGATAATGCTAAAAATTGTAATTATTAATGAAAAAGATACTAACTTTTTATTTTTAATAATAAAATAAGCCTTAATATTTTTATAAAATAATAACTATAAAACTATTTATTTTATTTTTTATCAATATTTCGATATCCTCAGGATAACATATTAAAAATTATTCATAATGTTTCAACAATAACAAAATTTATTTTATCAATATTTCGATATCCTCTGGATATCTTCTTCAGGATAACAAATTAAAAATTATTCATAATGTTTCAACAATAACAAAATGTTTAAATTATTCAAAGTTAAATATTTTTGTTATTTTTTGTTTTTATATAAAAATTAAAATTAATGAAAAAAAATTTGTATACATATTTTTAATTGAAATTACCCTATGATAATTTTAATAATCTATTCCTGTCAATCAAATGTCTATAATTCTGTGCTACACTATCAGTACTAGCTTAAAAATTAATTCTTTTATCTAATGGTACATTTATTAACTGTAACATTTCTACCATACAGCGATGTCTATATCTATTTTCAGAATTTAAAATGGATATATTTTCAAAATGTAGACAGGAAAGAAAAAAGTTTCAATTTTGAAATTGTTTTAATATGTATAAAAAATTTTTTTCATTCATTTTCATTTTTATATAAAAACAAAAAACAACAAAAATATTTAACCTTGTATAATATACAAATTTTGCTATTGTTGAAACATTATAAATAATTTTTAATTTGTTATCCTAAAGAAAATATCCAGAGGATATCGAAATATTGATACAAATATAAAATAAATAGTTTTATAATTATTATTTTATAAAAATAAGCCATAAGCTCAATATTATTATTAAAAATAAAAAATCAAAGGCTGAAAAATAGAACAATATAATACTAATTTTTTGTGTTATTCAATAAAATAATTTATATGTAGTAAGAATTTTAACGAACATTTTATATTGTTTTATTAAATTGAATTAAGATTCTATAGGCTAATTGTTCGAAATTTTAATTTAAATCTCAGAAAGACATGATAAATATTCCAAGGCACAAAGGCAAGTCAACATCAGTTTTTTTTGTTATTCAACTTACACAGCAGAGCAGAACAGCTGTTTTCGAAAGACGCAACCCTTTCATCATCAGTGCTCATGTGTATTGTGTTTGTCACCACTTATTAGGTGGCTTAGTTGAATGTGATAACAGTTCCTATTTACACAAATTTTATTGTGAAAAAGGATACGAGAACTGTATCAAGCTGATGTTAACATGTTATTGTTATAATACCTGTGTTACCATTTGATTATTTTTCTTCATGTCCCATTTTTCTGAATTTTTTGTTCCATCATACCTAAGTCAAACTTTTTTGAATTTTATACTTAAGTATATGTGCACGTTTTCCACTTCTTAGCCACCTTAGTCGAATGCGATAACTGTTCCTATTTACACCAATTTTATTGTGAAATTTCGAACAATTAGCCTATAAAATCTTAATTCAATCTAATATAGCAATATAAAATGTTCGTTAAAAATTCTTACTACATACAAATTGAAGCTATGGCTTCAGCTACCAATAATAAAATTGTACCATAAAATATTTCATTTGTCAAACCCTGGAGTCAAAAATTTTTTTTTAAGATATTAATAATAATTTTGTTCTTCCTGGATTATAAAACAGCTTTAATTAGCAAAAAGAAACAACGTCAATTGCCTTTTAGGTTACTCTTATGCAGAATAAATATTTCAATGTCCCAACCCTGGAAACGATATTTAAATTTTTTTTTACCAATGCAACTCCTAATGAGGCATGAAATAGTTTTATTTAAGAAAAACTTAATATATGTAACCATTTAGGTCATTTTTATGTACCACAAAAAATATTGCAGTTACCCAACCCTGGAATCTAAATTTTGTTTTTTTTTTAATTTTTGATACCAATTTTGTTTTTCCTGAACTAAAAAATAGTTTTATTTAGTAAAAAAAAACAACGTCAATTGCCTCTTTGGTTACTTTTATGTATAAAAAAATTCAATTTCCCAACCCTGGAAGCGAAATTTAAATTTTTTAAAAATATCTTTATCAATGCAAATCTTCATTAGGTATTAAGTAGTTTTGGTTAAAAAAAACTCGTTTTTTGCAACCATTATGGTTATTATATGTACTACAAAATATTGCAAGTACCAAAAAAAAATTAATTTTTCCAACCCTGGAAACGAAATTTTAATTTTTTTTATCAGTGCAACGCTTCTTGAGGAATAAAGTAGTTTTATTTAAGAAAAATTGCAAATTTATTACCATTTTGGTAACTTTCATATACCATAAAATATTGCACTTGTCCATACCTGGATTCGAAATTTTATTTTTGAATTTTTGATACCAATTTCGTTTTTCCTAAATTATAAGACTGTTTTAGTTAGCAAAAAACAAAAAAAAACAAAATCAGTTGCCTGTTTGATTACTTTCATGTATAAAAATTATTCAATTTCCCACCCCTGGAAGCAAAAATTTAATTAAAAATTTTTTTTTTTTGGCCAATACAAATCTTCATTAAGTATAAAGAGGTTTTGTTAAAGAAAAACTTAAAATTTTTAACAATTTTAGTTACTTTATGTACTACAAAATACGGAATAAGCCGAAAAAAAATTTTAATTTCTCATCCCTGGAAAAAATTTTTAATTTTTTTAGTTTTTAATAGAACATTCAAGCTCCCCAAAGCACGAAATAGGTTTAATTTTCAAACATTAAAAAAAATAATTGATTTTTGGTATATATATTGCGTCGAGAAATAGGTGTAAGCTTCCCAGCTCTGGAACCATACTTAGGATCTATCTGAATTTCAGTAGCACTCTATTTAAGTTCATTTCCAATCCAATGGTACAAGAACGAAGTCTCTAGCTCTTCTGGGGGTTTGGAAAACCCGGTTTCACTTACAGAGGGACGGACAGACGGACATCGCTCAATCGTCATCGCTATTCATAAGGATCCAGAATATATATACTTTATGGGCTCCCATGTGCATATCGAAGAAATTACACACGGAATGACAAACCTATATATACCCTTTCAGTTTTTGTAAAGGGTATAATAAAGGGTGATTGAATAGTTGCTCTACATGTTCAATTCATGTGTTGTAGTATATAGAATTCTCTGCAATTCTTGAGAACTTCTAATAAGGTTGATTGGATTAAATTTTAAATACGGTGTACATTTTTAGCATTTATAACTATTTCCAAATGACCCGATATGATAATGGCGTCATCCACAGTCTGCTGCAATTTGCATTATTTTATCAATTGCTTTAATGATAGAATAAGGATGTCACGCTGAGTTTCGTTGCAGTTATTCTATTTTGCAATTAGCTGCGTTTTGTTATTCTCGTTTGTTTGTTTGTTTTTGCATATGTATACATCGGTTTTTGTTTTCGTGCAGCTTTGAACATCTTCTGTTGTTAACCCAATGAAAACGGTAGGCTGGGAGATGAGCTCTAACTGCTCAATTGACCGTTTCTGAGTTCTGACTACATCTTGTTTTATAATATTTGCGGTTGAAGTCTGATTCCTTTGAAGTGCTAAAATATGATCATTTTCAGTTCCATCCTAATTTATTACGTTTGTCATTTATTTAGCATAATCAGAATAAAAAGCTACAAAAAACGAGCGGGTGAAATTACCAGCAATATGAAAACCATCTGTCCACCCTTAACGTTTTGACATCATCATTTTTAGTTATGTTTCTCGTGGAACTACTGCAACTATTCTTCAGATGTCATGTTTAAGCTGAGCTACCAATTTTCATCTTGTTGCGAGGAAAGTTTTTAGCAGTTTTGCTCTGCTGTGTACTTGAGCTAGAGATGCTTCCCTAATGAGGAAGTGCTCTGGAGTCAATGCAGTCATTTGGGATAGATGACATTGGGGTTGGTGGTCGAGAATTTTATTTTGTTGAAACAGTTCGAAGCAACAGCTGGTGATCTAATTTAACCCCCGCCATCGATAATCCTCCGAACTGAGGAGGTCTAGGTAATATAAATTTAAATTCAACACTGTCCTTGTTACATTATTTTTTCTTGTGATAATTTAGGAAAAAGTGCATCATCCAGCTGATTTCTCGCACCGGTGAAATTCGTAGTGTTGTCTGAATGTATGATTTGATAGCGCCCTCTCTGTAATAGAAATCTTTTAATGACTCCAATAAAGGCATCTGTTTTTATATCAGTTACAATTTCCAAATGTACTGCCTTTGTTGAAAAACTGACAAATACAACTCCTTATTTTATAGTGAACCTGTATACAGCCACTATAATCTAGTCCAGTCTTCATGAGTGGACGAGCAGGCGTTAATTTGCTAGCAAATCTCCAATTGCTTGGTTCCGAATTTTTTGCTTTGATCGTGAATGTTGTACACAATTTTTTATTATATATCTGGTTACTGATTTGACCTTGATAATTCAGAATTTTTGGGTTTATATATCCAGTAGAGCTTGTGAAACAAAATGATAATGTTCTTCATTGAGCATTGTAAGTATAACTTTTGATATTTAGTCATGAAGCTTCAAACCTCCACCGACCCGTCTAACTATCCTGTCATCGATAAGTAGAGATATGCTGCTAATCTTACTGGGTTCTTGGATTTCTTTGTTTGCTTTTAATCTAGATATATGCACCTTAAATTCAGTTTCTCGAATTGTTCGAACCATCAGGAATAGGTAGCCTTCTATATCCTTTGCGGTGAGTGATACGTGCGCTGGTTGAAATTTATTTTGAATTTTTAAATTGTTAATCGAAGAACATAATGTGGCACTCTCTGTAATGTTTTAAAGAAGTTCCTATAGTGAATCCTATGTATAATAGTATCATCGCTTGGAGAGACTGCTGTTGCAACTACCCTTTTTAATGGACATGCTTCTTACTTTCCATGAATATAGTCACATACTGCATCTTGGCAGTTCCACCGCTTTAATACCTGTGACGCTTTAATACCTGTGTATATATTAACTTCTTTGCAGACCAGTACACTTGTTTGAAATTAACGAAATCTGTTTTATTTATAATTGCTAAATGGTTATTGTTTATCAGGTATCTGCACAATATATGTAGTATGTATGTATGCACAGAAGAAATGAAAGAAAACAAAAATTTGGAAAGTTCATGATGTATGCAAATACGTTTTGCCTCTACCTATTTATGATATATTTTTTATGCGCATCATACCATACGCTTAAGATCATGTACAGTTTGCTACCGATAATCAGCAATTATACACACAATAGCAGAGTTTGTTAGAAACAAAAAATAAATAAAAACCGGCTCTAGATAGTACCAGTAAGTGGCCGACTATCTATAGATATACTTATATATGTGGATATAGAACACGACGAAGTGTGGTGAAAAATTAGGGTTCGTTCATCCACGTGGATGAAGTCCGTAAGTACATACATGCCCATTAGTTTCATTGTACCAGGAGCATTCAAACTTCGCAACGCTACTGTTTTTATAGGTGGTGGTGACATATTGCTGGTTATTTAAATTGGTCATTACGCAAAAAGCATTACATAGGAAATACCTAGCAACAATAGCTTTATTGACTAGAACACTTTTCAAAACCGGCTGACTTATTGCACACATTCCTGTGACCTGCACTTGTTCTACCCCAACATTTCGTTCGTCTAAATGTTAAACACGGAAAAAAGAAAAATAAACACATCTTATCAATTCCAACATATGAAATCATTGTAGACTTAAAATTTCCACTTAACTAATTCTTAACCTTAAATACCCTATCCCATATAATTACCTATAACCTTTTCTTCAATTATTTGCGTTCATCATTAAATCGCTAACAAAACTAATAGTGCAGTAGTATCTAAAACCATGCATTAAATTATACATTAACAATATTATTAATTCCCTTAATACACAAAAACAAAACAGCCTAACCGAATATCATGCAAAATTTTTTTTTTTAATCGAAAACCCTACCCTAATTAACTAACCCAACTTAGTACACGTACATATATTGTTACGTTTTTAGACCTTTTCTTAAAAACGCTTTTTACTTATCCTTCAAGGATTCGTTTAATTGCATCAAATTAAAAACACAGACAATTAATTTTAGAAATATAATGCGGCAACACTTTATTTACTACTTTATTAACACGAGTATTTGTACTACTAAAACTTAGCGATGTCAACACGTCTAGATTTAAAATCACACTAATCCCGCTGATCACTGGCAGCGACTTTATATAGCAAAATGACGTCGTCTGGTAACTTCGCGAAGCATCTGGTCATGGTTGTTGTTGGTTGTGCTTTACTTAACATGTAGCTAAATACGTGTGTTTGTTTATATGACAATGCTGTTTTGTGTGTTTTGTTTATTGTAACTACATATGTGTGGTTGTATGTATGAGTGTTCTGTGCATTGCGTAGTTTTGTTTCTTCTTGTGCTATGTGGGTATGTTGATGTGTATATTTGTGTGGATGTTGCTGTGTATATTGGTGTACATGTTTAGCTTTTGATAGCAGCGAATACTTGCGTACAAGATCATTAAGAATAACATCATCATCTCTTAGTATTGCTGTTGCTGGGTTTTTCGTTGTTGTTATTTACACTTATTATTGCACAGCCTCGAATGATCTTGTATATTCTCGACGATGTATACGGAATATATCAGTTCCGTTAATTCAAATATTATCTGCATTGTGTTCACCAGGGTTGTAACATTTTGACAACTAGAGATGAGTGGCAGTGCTGCCAAGTACATATAGCCACATTGTCGTTATATTTAAATCTACTTTTGAACTTTGTAACACTGCCGCCCACTTAAGCCTGTTCGACCCGAATAGGCATACAATCACCTCTTCCGTAGCGCGCACATCGTTCGAGGTGTACTATTTTCATTTTCGACCTCGGACTATAGCATTTCTGTTTCCGGTACTCAACATCATTCACTCTCTTAATCACTTTATACGGGCCATCCCAGTGAGTCTGTAACTTTGGGGACAACCCTTTCTTCCGTTGTGGGTTATAAAGTAGAACCAATTGTCTTGCCGTCATGTTGTCACTGACCATCTTGATTTTGCTATGCATCTTACTCCGATTGTTGCAGCGATTACGATAATTATTGCCATAATAACCACGATTGTTGTAACTGCCACCACTGTAATTGCTTATATTACGATTATTGTAGTAGTTGCCGCGTCCTCTATAAACTCCGCACCTTGTAGATGACACACCAAATGTTTCACCATTCAATTTCCGTTCCTGGCGCCAATCATAATTTTTATTCTTTGTACGAACTCGTGCAGTTTTACCGGAAATATTGTCAAAGAATGTTTTGGTCTTATCATAGCCTACTTTCTCTCTTGGTTCAGGTTCACCAGCTCCAATTTCATTGCCGGACTCATCCTTTTTATCAATTTCGCCATTCATCTGTTCTGATTTGGGTTCATCGTTAAGTTTTTGTAGTCGTGAGCGAAGTTCTTGGAACTTAGTATTTGCTTGTTCAGCATCGAAATATTGTTCAAACTTAATGGGATTACCTGAAGGCTTCTGAAGTACTCTAGGACCATTAGCCCATCTGTAGGCCATTGTGTGACGCAAATTAGAAAGTGGTCCCATTCCATAATTACGCATATTGTTGCTCGGCATATTGCCACGATTGGTATTCCGATTGCGCCGATTAGGGTTACCGCCCTGATTATTGCGTTGGTTGTAATGATTCATGCTATAATTTTCCATCATACGACTGGAACAAAAATTACCGCTATTGCGTTGTTGATTGCCTCCACGTTGATTTGGATGGTTCTGTCGCTTATGACCAGCATCGGACGATTGACCACCACCGCCATGGTTAGACTTATTTTGATGATTCTTATGATGTTGCCGCTGTTGTTCTCGGCTCACTCGTTTGCTATTTCTTGGTGGCGAAACAGATCTACCTCTTTTTCTTGGTGCTTTGCAGTTGCGCTGAAAATGACCGATTTTTTCGCAGTTAAAGCATTTCGGCTTTTCTTTGGTAGCACTTTCCGCCAACAGTTGTCGCATTGCCTCCTTAACACTAGCGACCAGGTTATTATCATTCTCGGACAAAACCTCCACATTCCGCACCTTACATATCTGTGGCTTGAAAACCATCCTAGCAGTCCCTTGAGCCAGCGCAAATGAAACAGTCTCAGCGAAAGTGGATTTCTGAGCAGCGCACACAGCCAGTTTAACATCAGAGTCGCGAATGCTATAAACGAACGCCTCAGTTTTAAAGTGGTCCAGAAACGGGTGACTCTCGCCTGGATATGTGAGCTGCACTAATCGCTCGATTTCCATTGCGAAATCTTGTAGAGACTCGTTAGGCTCTTTAACTCTACACCGCAATTCCATTCTGTTTAAATCGCGCCTTCGCTCACCACCATACTTGCGCTGCAATGCTGCCATTATTTCATTATAGTTGTTCTGCTGCTGAGTGGCACGGTCTCAAGTACCTCTGCAGCTGTACCATTTAAGGACAAAATCAACTCTATGGCCTTTTCTGCAGCATCCCATCCATTTCTGCTGGCAACCGTCTCGAACTGGAATTTAAAGATGCCCAATGGTACGCTGCCGTCAAAGCATGGCGTTTTTATTCGCGAAGAAACCTCAGCAACTGCTCGTACTGGCCCGCCACTAAACTCAAGGTTATGCACTTTGTCCTCTAGAGCAAGCAATTTTTCTTCGAACTCTTCTGCATGCTGTTCTAGGCCACCGCTTTCTAGATGTTGGACTCTATTTGCCAGCTCTGAAAATTTGTTCTCAATAGAATCCACCCTCCTATTAATGGCCTCAGAAACCTCTACCAGAGCCTCGTTCGTGGCTCTTGTTTGACTCCTGTAATTCTGCTGCAATCTTTTCAGTGCTGATCCTTGATGCTTCCTGCATCTGCTGAGAGTTCTGTTTAATTTCAGTTATTTCGGCTACAAGCTTGTCAGTGCTGATCTTTGATGCCTCCTGCATCTGCTGAGAGTTCTGTTTTATTTCAGTTATTTCGGCTACAAGCTTTTCAGCGCTGATCCTTGATGCTTCCTGCATCTGCTGAGAGTTCTGTTTTATCTGGATCATCATAGCAGCGAACATTGAATTTATGTCCATGCTGCTGGTCGTAGCAGGAGGACATACCTCAACATCGTCTTTGTCCTCAAACTCGTATGTCCCGATGTCCATGCCGCGATTCTTAAACCCATCTTTCAGCCTCTTCTGCAGCTCAGCCTTGTTACCTGCTATTGGCAATTCCCGCTTACTAAGCTCCTTTTTTAGCTGTTCCACTTTTAGCTCATCAAATTTCATAATTAATTTTTAATGTCCTTTTTTCCCTTAAATTGCAATGTCCTTTTAATTATTTTTGCAATCCCACTTCTGACACCAATTGTTACGTTTTTAGACCTTTTTATAAAAACGCTTTTTACTTATCCTTCAAGGATTCGTTTAATTGCATCAAATTAAAAACACAAACATTTAATTTTAGATATATAATGCGGCAACACTTTATTTACTACTTTATTAACACGAGTATTAAGGCCGAGTCAGAGAGAACTTTTTCGCTTTGCGTGACGTTTCTAACTTTAACAGAAAAGCGCAAAGCAAAAGGTGTATGTCACAATAAAAACTTTGACAACACCCGTGTAATGTTTCTTTACCATAAAAAGTGGTTGATAATTTTGTTACCATACATATTTTTTTTAAATTTATTGCATAAATTGTACATATATATGTATTTAGCTTTTATTAAAACACATTCAGATATTTAAAACTTACGTCCGAATTTGGCAAAAGAAAAATAGAATTCCCGCTGATTGTCAAAGCACGCAAAAAGATGAGAGTTGCCCAACTTTACGCTTCGCGTTACGTTAAAAATACTTTATGTGACATGTTTCATATAAATATGTACATTTTATCTAAGATGTCAAAGCGAAACTACAACGCAACGCAAAGCAAAAGTTGTATCTGACACGGCCTTTAGTACTACTTAGCGATGTTAACACGTCCAAATTTAAAATCACACTCACCCCGCTGATCTCTGGCAACGACTTTATATAGCAAAGTGACGTCGTCTGGAAACTTCGTGAAGCATCTGGTCATGGTTGTTGTTGGTTGTGCTTTACTTAACATGTAGCTATATACGCGTGTTTGTATATATGACAATGCTGTCTTGTGTGTTTTGTTTATTGTAACTATGTGTGGTTGTATGTATGAGTTGTCTGTGGGTTGCGTAGTTTTGTTTCTTCTTGTGCTATGTGTGTATGTTGCTGTGTATATTTGTGAACATGTTTAGATTTTATTAGCAGCGAATAGTTGCTTACAAGATCATTAAGAATAACATCATCATCTCTTAGCATTGATGTTGCTAGGTTTTTCGTTGTTGTTATATACACTTATTATTGCACAGCCTCGAATGATCTTGTATATTCTTGACGATGTATCCGGAATATTCCATTTCCGTTAGTTCAAATATTATCTGCATTGTGTTGACCAGGGTTGTAACATTTTGACAACTTGAGATCAGCGGCAGTGCTGCCATGTACATATAGCCACATTGTCGTTATATTTAAATCTACTTTTGAACTTTGTAACAATAAATATCGGCCACGGAATCAATAGGCCTGCTGACAGCGTTGGAAATGATACATACGTAAGTCAAAATAAGAAGAAATAATTTAAAAAATTAATAGTATTTTTGCATGTACGAAGATACACACATACATACATATATTCATACAAACGTACCTACATATTTTTAATTAATACTAATCAGTAAATAAGGATGAAATATATCAATCATTGAGATGGAAGACAAAAAAACAAATGAATTAAATTGAAAATAGTTAAATTTAAGAGCCAATCTTCAAACTCTTACATTGATATTTTTCATTCTCATTAACAAACCCCAACAGAAAAAAATAGAGACCAATATTGTGCATATCAAAAATTCTTTGTCGTCAGTTAATTATACACCGGATTGAGTGAATGTTTTTTAGATCATTAGCTTATAGGATAAGAAAATTAACCCTACCAGTTATTACTAAATGCTATTGAAGTGAATTATACTATACACATAATGAATTTATCATAAATTTTTAATTACAATGAATGTTGACTACGAGTAAATCTTGCTAAAATTTCCCTCAAAGTGAAAAGTAGACTGTAAACAGGGGTGTGAGTATATCGTTTGGCTGATACTTAAAAGTGGTCATCAGCATGGTTGGGTGGGATAACATGACCTAGGGACAAATTACAGCTTTGTAGTCTCCCACAGGCAATTTTTGTGGTGCTATTGGATAACTTCTTTGTGCTTATTATCTTTAACTTTTTCTAATTCGTACACTGCACACAAGTACATATATTATACCCTTCACAAAAAAGTGAAAGGGTATATATAGGCTTGTCATTCCGTTTGTAATATCTTCGATATGCACATGGGTCCTCATAAGGTATATATATTCTGGATCCTTATGAATAGCGATGACGATTGAGCGATGTCCGTCTGTCCGTCCGTCTGTACGTGAAATCCGGTTTCCCAAGCCCCCAGAAGAGCTAGAGACTTCGTTCTTGGACCGTTGGATTGGAAATGAACATAAATAGAGTGCTATTGAAATTCAGAAAGATCCTAAGTATGGTTCCAGAGCTGGGAAGCTTACACCTATTTCTCGACGCAATATACATATGTACCAAAAATCAATTATTTTTTTTTATATTTGTAAATTAAACCTATTTCGTGCTTTGGGAAGCCTCAATGTTCTATTAAAAACTAAAAAAAAATTTAAAATTTTTTTCCAGGGATGAGAAATTAAAATTTTTTTTCGGCTTATTCCGTATTTTGTAGTACATGTAGTAACTAAAATTGTTAAACATTTTAAGTTTTTCTTTAACAAAACCTCTTTATACGTAATGAAGATTTGTATTGCCCAAAAAAAAAAAATTTTAATTACAATTTTGCTTCCAGGGGTGGGAAATTGAATAATTTTTATACATGAAAGTAATCAAACAGGCAACTGATGTTGTTTTTTTTTTTGTTTTTTGATAACTAAAACAGTCTTATAATTTAAGAAGAACAAAATTGGTATCAAAACTTCAAAAATAAAATTTCGAATCCAGGGATGGACAAGTGCAATATTTTATGGTACATGAAAAAATTTGCAATTTTTCTTAATTAAAACTACTTTATACCTCAAGAAGCGTTGCACTGATAAAAAAACAAAAAAATAAAATTTCGCTTCCAGGGTTGAAAAAATTAAATTTTTTTTTGGTACATGCATGGTACATGTTTTAAAAAAATTAAAACTTTTTTCCATGGACGGAAAATTAAACATTTTTTTTTCGGCCCATTCCGTATTTTGTAGTACATGTAGTAACTAAAACTGTTAAAAATTTTAAGTTTTTCTTTTACAAAACCTATTTATACCTCATGAAGATTTGCTTTGATAAAAAAATCTAAAAAATTAAAATTTCGCTTCCAGGTTTGGGATATTGAAATTTTTTATACATAAAAGTAACCCAAGGGGCAATTGACGTTGTTTTTTTTTGCTATCTAAAACTATTTTATATTTTAGGAAGAACAAAATTGGTATAAAATAAATCAAAATTTCGAATCCAGGGACAAGTGCAATATTTTATAGTTCATGAAGGTGACAAAAATGGTTGAAAATTGTAAATTTTTCTTAAATAATACTACTTTATTCCTCATGAAGATTTGCATTGGTTAAAAATTAAACAAACAAAATTAAAATTTCACTTCCAGGGTTGGGAAGTTTAAAGTTTTTTTGGTACATGCAATATATTGTAGTACATGAAAATGACCAAAATGCTTGCAAATTTAAAGTTTTTCTTAAATAAAACAACTTTATACCTAATGAAGACTAGGATTGGTAAAAAAAGAATTTTAATTTCGCTTCCAGGGATGGAATATTGAAATTTTTTGAAAAAGGCAACTAACGTCGTTTTTTACTAATTAAAACTATTTTTTTGTTCAGGAAAAACATAATTAGTATCAAAAATTAAAAAAAAAATCAAAATTTGGATTCCAGAGTTGGATAACTGCAATATTTTGTAGTACATGAAAGTGACCAAAATGGTTACAAATATTAGGTTTTTCTTAAATAAAACTATTTCATGCCTCATTAAAAATTGCATTGGAAAAAAAATAAAATTTCGTTTATAGGGTTGGGAAATTGAAGTATATAAAAGTAACCAAATAGGCAATTGACGTTGTTGTTTTTGCTAATTAAAACTATTTTGTAATTCAGGAAGAACGGAATTGGTCTTAGTATCTTAAAAAATAAAAATTTCGACACCGGGTTCGAACAAATAAAATATTTTATGGTACATGAAAGTAACCAAAAAGTTTAAAAATTTAAATTTCTTTGTCATGTAAAACTATGTTACATCTTTTAATTAAACCTACTTCCTGTTTTAGCAAGAAAGAAAGAAGGATTACATCTGTGAAGGGTATTTAAGATTCGGTACAGCCGAATATAGCAGTTTTACTTGTTATATTATATGTCACCATGCAGTCCCATTTCCCTGAGCTAAGTCCGAAGCAAAACCAGCTGTGCAGTCTAGTGATAACCAGATTATGCTAAGGTCAGTTACATACCTCAAGACAATATGTCAGCTGGATTGTTTTTTGATCCCACATGCTGTTATTGTTCGAGTAGGAAGGGCTAATGATTGAATTGTCGCTTGGATTGCTATTTACACCTCATTTTTAAGGCTATGATCAAGTGAAGTCGCTATAACTGCAGCACTTATATGGAACCTTGATAAGGTTTGCTGCTTCAGTGGGGCCAATTTTGATTTGCACACAATAATTTCAAGATTATCCTCATTTGCTTTGCAGAGCTTTCAATGATTTTGCAATAGTTATTAAGCAATATACAGGTTTCCAACTATATTTGTATTTGATATGTTCGAAAAAGTTCCTTATTTGTTTTTGTTATCAGCTTACAATTATTTAGTGGATTCGGCGAGCCATCGGATAATATTATATACTCGTATGTATGAATTTTTGAAGACCTTTCCTCATTATACTTATTTTGTTGTTTTTTGAGAAGTTTATTCTACTCAGGCTTAAAAAGTCATTCAATTGAATTTATATGTAAATAAAAGATAATTTCTTTTTATTTCATTTATTTATCCGATATTTCGATTGCGTTTTCCAACATCTTCAGGAATAATAACTGTATTGAAATCTGATAACATTAACGGCAAATGAGAAAACAAGATTTACAGAATAACCTAAATTAGGACGCAAAGCATTGTCTGGCTGTCAAAATTGTTCATGCCCATACAACATGTATGAGACCAACTAAAATAACACGGCATCAACGCTTTGCAATTCTAAAATTCAATTTTGACAGCGCGTAAAGAAGTGAAGTTTGTTGCAAAGGCACTCTTGTTTATTTTGTTGAAGTGATGTAACTTTAGTTAAGGCTCATTTAGCCGAACGTTGAAATCGTAAATCTTAGGTAAATGTGTCAGCTGATCCAAACAGTAATATGGCAAGTAATGAAAACGCTTACTTGACTTTAGTAAAATGTTGCCGTAACGTTGGAACCTGCAGAAAATAGAATTTTATTCTAAGGTTACGTGACAGTTGTAGGCAGTGATGGGATGTATGTATGTTGAATGAGAATGGGGCACAAAAGACCTCTTTTGGTACTTATTTCTCTTTTGATATGTTTAGCTGGTATATATGTATAATTACATGATATATGCATTTTATATGTGTAACTTTCTAAATAAATGTTTTATTCACAATGAAATATCGCATGGCTGTATGTGGTTGTTCGTTTCAGATGTATTAAACACTCATTTGTACGTAAATATATACATTTGTGTAATATAACAAAACATATAATATATATTGTAATATGGAAAAAAATGTGGCCATTTTATTAAACTTATGCCAAGGAATGACTCATTATCCTATTGGTTGTGTATATTGGTGTTTCTGATGCCTCTTTGTACCATTTAATTAATTTGCGTACTTTTTCAACACGAACGCCAATAACATACACATATTAAAGTGCCATCAATGTTTTAAACAGTATAGAGTTATATTGTATTTATTTTTGAAAGTGATACGCATCAGATTTTTTGTGATAAACATATTTTCCACATCCATTATATTAAATTATTTTTTTTATAAAACACACTCCATCGATATAGCTTACAAAAAACACAATATTTTGGAATTTTTGATGATCTTGTTTATATAAATAGTTATATGTTGTTTGTTTTTGTCAAAAACATATGACACGATTTTAAGTATCCTATAAGTGTAGCAACATTTTCATTTACCTAACATTTACATTTAGCTCACATTTACGATTTCACCGTTCGGCTAAATGAGCCTTTACATTTAGGTCAATTTAGCGTGTATAGAGATTATTTCTAATAAGAGTTTTTATTAATCAAAGTGAGTAAACAGTACTGATTATGGCGCAACGTTAATGGTATAATTTAGGTTACTCATTTCAGCGTAAAAGCTAAGCGCTAAATTACGTTGCGCTTTGTCTCTTAATTTCGGTTGGACTGATATGGGTAATTATAACAATGGCAATAAAACAATTAATATATATCTTTAAACTTACATATTTTATCTCTTAATATATTTTGCAATTACATTTGCGACATAAAACACATAATGTATAACAAAATATTACAGAAAAAGTTTTTTCCTTAATATTCTAATATATTTGTTACACCAAAAATAAATTAACCTAACATCATACTGTAGCTAGTAATAGTATTGCCTTTGTCTGTCGTATTATTCATTGCTATGCCCATCTTTTGCGGGATACTTAAATTTTTTAAAGTGTATCGTTTATAATGTTTCCTTTCTCAGTGAAGTACTTTAACATTTTCCAGATCAGGTGTGTGATGGTAGGTACAGACAATGCAATCTGTTTATGCAACCCATTTCTCATATAGATTTCATGTTTTAGCACACACTAGGCAATTAACAATGAAATCATAAACGCAATATGTATCAGTTCTACTTTTTTTGCATTGGCATACACATCACGAGAGAAATACGGTTGCAAAAATGAGTCGTGAGATAAGTGAAATAGCAGCAATTATTGTTCTTGATGAAAGAAGGAGATAACAAGTAAAAGTGCTATATTCGGCTGTGCCGAATCTTAAATACCCTTCACAGATGTAATTCTTCTTTCTTTCTTTCTTGCTAAAACAGAAAGTAGCTCTAATTAAAATATAATTAAAAAAATGATGTTATCGGTTACTTTTATATATAAGACAACGTTTTAATTTTTTGGTTAGGAAGCTAAATGTTTGGCTCTTCTTATTTCTAATACTTCTGAACGTCTTTCAAAAATATTAAATGTTAGATATTGCAGCTATAACATCACACATATTTTATAGTTGTAATACAAACAAGCTGGCAACTACCTAAGCTGTCATAGAATGTAAATAATAAGAACAAACATGTAGTGAATAAGCAGAATGATGGAAAATAAAGACACTTTGAATTGTAAGCTTAGACAGAACGCGTTTTAATTCTTTTATGAATATATGGTGTAGACACACAACAAATGGCGACGAAGTAAAATAATTTTTTTAGTGGATTGGCGTATACATATGTAATTCCTTAAAAATAAAGTTATTAAATTTTATAATGCAAGAAAATAGTTTGAGCACCGACAGTGCAAGCACCGGGGCCTCAATAAAACTACTACCAACACAACCTATTGCAGAATTTGCATCAAATGTGGACAAATGACAGTTATGGCAGGAACGGTTGGAGATATATTTGTGCGAAATTGATTGCACAAATGACAATGTGAAAAAGTCTATATTAAAATCAATTGGAGCAGAAGCATATGGTGTATTACATAGCTCATGCAGCCCGCTACTTCCTGTTTCCAGAACATATAAAGATTTGTGTGAAATTTTGAAAACACATTTTACCCCACCGACCATCGTATTCCAGGAAAGGAAAGATTTTCATAGAGCAAGTATGGGTGAAAACGAAACTGTTTCCAGTTGGTTTGCACGCATAAAAAACTAGCCTTAAATTGCAAATTTGGCGAGCACTTAGATGCTTTCGTATTGGATAAATTCATAACGGGACTTCCATCTGGAATGTTTGAAAGAATGTACGAAGAAGATGAGAATATAAACTTAAGTAGTGCATTTAAAAAGGCCTTGATTATAGAGACAAAATTCAAATCGTCAGCGGGCGTGTGTGAAAGAGAAGATTTTAATCTTATAAAACGTGGTGCTTGGAAAAATAACGGCATGGAATCGAAACGAGGCAACAAAAACAGCGTTGATAGCAGAAACAGCGGCAGAGACCAAAGCAACAATAAGCAAAAGAATAGAAGCAAGGAATGTGCTCACTGTGGATGGCGAAATCACAAATCGGCTGAATGCAAATTCAAAGAAAGTAAATGTCATTCGTGTGGAAAGCTCGGGCACCTAGCATCAGTGTGTTATTCAAAAAAAAAGTGAACTATATATCAAGAAATTCTGACTTGTCGCAAATTGATGATTCTTACAATTTTTCTATTTTTAGCATTGATAGTGGAAATTCGATAAGCCATTACACATTGCCTGTAACAATAAATGGTCATCACTTAGAAGCGATTTGCGATACTGGAGCGTCTTGCACGTTGTTGCCTTTATCATTTCTTCGTATAATAAAAGTTGATGAAAAGTACATTCGTCCATGTAAATCTTCGTTTATAAGCTACAGCGGCAGTAGTATTTCAACTTTCGGTGAGTTCGTTACTAAAGTTACTTATAAAGGGCTTACAAAAAACATAGTTGTAGTTGTCACAAATACGGAAAATCCGCCTTTGTTAGGAAGAACATTTTTAAGAGCATTTAACTTCGAGTTGAAGCGCATCGACTCAGTTTTTGAAAAACGTGACTTAAATATTATCAGCAAACAAATAACGGAGGAATTTTCAGATCTATTCGACGACGGTTTAGGTGTTTATAAGTGTGCTAAGATTTCGTTATCAATAAATGAAGCGGCAAAGCCTATTGTTTTTAAGCCGCGCCCATTACCTTTTACATGGAAATCGAAAGTAGAAAATCAACTACGTGATTTGATTAGAAATAACATTTTAGAACCTATTGACCACTCCGATTGGGGAACACCCATTGTACCAATTTTGAAACCGAGTGGTAGTTTTCGGTTATGTGGAGACTTTAAGGTTACGATTAATAAACATTTGCTAGATTTCAAGTACCCTTTGCCCAGAATTGATGAAGTTTTTCCTGCATTACAAGGGGGGTTTTTATTTACGAAGTTGGATCTTTCAAATGCTTATAACCAATTATTATTGCATGAGAAATCTCAACTTTTATGTACATTAAGTACCCACATAGGGACTCTAAAAATGAAAAGACTACCGTTCGGAATAAAAACCGCGGCACCAATATTTCAGAAAACTATAGAGGGAGTGTTAAGGAATATACCAGGTGTTGTAGTATGCCAGGACGACATAACTGTTACAGGCAGAAACTTACAAGAGCGTATGACTAATTTGAGAATGACTTTGAGCAAATTGAGGGAGGCTGGATTTAAATTAAACTTGGAAAAATGCAAATTTTTCGAACACAAAATATCTTATCTAGGTTTTACCATAGATAAGGAAGAACTGAGCAAAAATGAAGATCGCATTGCTTCTATAGTAAATGCGTCACCTCCCCAAAATCTATCACAACTCAGAGCTGTTGTGGGCATGCTTAATTATTACTCTAAATTTATTGATCGCTTCGCACAGAAGATGATACCTCTTTATAGATTGTTAAAAAAAGATGTGAAGTTCTGTTGGTCGAAAGAATGTCAAGCATCATATACGATGTTAAAACGTGATATCACGTCAGATCAAGTGTTAGTACATTATAACCCTGATGTACCTATAGCACTAATGACCGATGCTTGTAATACTGCGGTAGCAGGTGTACTATCACATGTTTTTGCAGACAAATCAGTAAAACCAATTGCTTTTGTATCTAGAGCTCTCACAAAGGCCGAAATTAACTATAGTACATTAGAGAAAGAAGCGCTTGCAATAATATTTCGTGTGACAAAGTTGAAACAATATTTGTTAGGTAACCATTTTACTTTGAGAACAGACCATAAGCCATTGTTGACAATCTTTGGAGAAGTCAAAGGCTTGCCACTAACGGCATCCGCTCGTTTACAGCGCTGGGCTTTGAGCCTTTCGGGATTCAATTATTCTGTAGAACACGTTAAAGGAGAACTAAATTACGCAGATTACCTGTCTAGAATGCCACAGGCACTGCCAGTAGAAGGCCATAATGAATGTAATTACATAAACTTGATAGAAAGGGATGAGGTATTTGATTTAAATTTCAAGAACATTGCAGGGATACGGAGCGTGACCCCGTTTTATCGAAGGTTGCTAACGCCATTAGTATGGGCACGGCTCATCAATTAAAGGACGATGAATTTAAACCATACCGGGAAAGGGCAAATGAATTGTCGGTTGAATATGGTTGTGTGCTGTGGGGGTATCGTGCAGTAGTTCCCAGTAAATTACGAAAAATTATCTTGGAAAATTTGCACACATCTCATCTTGGTATTGTGAAAACCAAAGCATTAGCTCGTTCATATATTTGGTGGCCTGCTATAAATAAGGAAATAGAAAATCTCGTCAGAAGTTGCAAGCCGTGCCAAGAGCTACAATCGAGTCCTAAAAAAAGTATTCTCATAACGTGGAATCCAACTGAGGCCGTGTGGAGTCGTATCCACATTGACTTTGCAGGACCTATTAAAAATCAATACTTGTTAATTGTAGTAGATTCGTTTTCAAAATGGGTTGAAGTCTTCATTACGAAAGTAATGACATCGCACTTTACAATCAGTAAACTTAGAGAAGTATTATGCAGGTTCGGTTTGGTAGATACCATTGTAAGTGATAATGGGCGTCAATTTGTATCACATGAATTCAAAAGATTTATTCAAATTAATAATATTAAGCACATATTAACAGCTCCTGGACAACCGTCGACGAACGGACAAGCGGAAATTTTTGTTAAAACAGTAAAAAAGTCACTTTTGGCAAATTTAAAAGAACAATGTAATGCGGATCTTGATATTTTGGTAAATAGATTCTTAATCGATTACCGCAATACCCCACATTGTTCCACGGGTGAATCACCAGCTAAACTTCTTTTTGGTAGGTCACTTAAAACAAGGTTTAGTAACTTGAGACCACCTTTGACAAGGGAGAAAATCAAAGAATTGCAAGAAAAAAGTGTTCTTCTTCACAAAGGAAAACGTAGCTTGCAATTTAGTGAAGGAGAAAAAGTTCTAATCAGAAATTACAAAGATTGTAATAAATCAAGTTGGTCCCAAGCTACTGTCAAGCAAAGGTTAGGAGAACAATCGTATTTGTGTATTATATCTGACAACAACCGAGAAATAAAAAGACATTTGGACGAAATGCGTAGTTTAAGTAATAATGAGTCAGAAAACAGCAGTGATCTGGATACTGACAGACAAGACAACATATTGTTTAAGAAAAGTAACGAAGGCAACATCGATGCAGGTGACTCTACGAAAATTATTAATGTTGAGACCGGTGGGGCAGTGTATGAAGGCACATCGAATAGAAAGTTGAGACCAAGAAAAGATGGGAAGGTAGTAAAATCTAATGTAGTCCCTTGAGATTTTAGCAAAGTTTTATTCACATGAATTGATGTATTGAATTTACATATAAGTAGCAACCATTGTTATCTATTTATACACTACCACTACTAGTAGACTAGAACATGTGTACATATCTATATTATAAGTAATTGGAAACTGTTGTAATACATTCATTTCAATTAGGGAGAGGCGTGTTAGATATTGCAGCTATAACATCACACATATTTTATAGTTCTAATACAAACAAGCTGGCAACTACCTAAGCTGTCATAGAATGTAAATAATAAGAACAAACATGTAGTGAATAAGCAGAATGATGGAAAATAAAGACACTTTGAATTGTAAGCTTAGACAGAACGCGTGTTAATTCTTTTATGAATATATGGTGTAGATACACAACATTAAATATGTTTAATTTACAAACAAAAAGAAAAAATCCGTTTCATGTACCCCAAAAGGTTCTAATTGTCCAAACGTAAAATAGTCTTTTAATTTTTTTGGTTTTTAATACCAATTTATTTCTTCCTGATATATAAAGTAGGTATAATGCATCATAAGAATCAAAAATAACATATTATATGGTTATTTTTATGATTCAGAAAATGTCGATATTCCAACCCTGATATTGGATTTTTAATTATTTTAGTTTTTAATACCAATTTAACTCTTCCCGAAGTTTAAAATATGTTTCATTCACACACAACCAAAATAAGGAAATTATATGGCTACTTTTATGTACTAAAAAATTTCGATTTTCCTGGAACCGAATTTTTAATACCAAATTAATTCTTCCTGAAGTATAAAATAGGTTTACTTCACTAAAAAAACAAAATTTGGAATATATGTGGGTACTTTTATGTACCAGAAATATTTCGATTTTCCAACTCAGGAAGCGAATTTTTATTTTCTTAGCGAATTTTGAAACTTTTTGGCCACTTTCATGTACCATAAAATATTTCATTTGTCCAACCCTGGAATTGAAATTTTGATTTGGTTTAATATTTGATACCTATTTTGTTTTTCCTGAATTAAAAAATAGTTTCAATTAGTAAAAAACAGACGTTAGTTGGCTTTTTGGTTACTTTTATGTATAAAAAAAATTTAAATTTCCCATTCCTGGGAGCGAAATTCTAATATTTGTTTTCTTTTTTTTACCAATGCTAGTTTTCAGTACTTATAAAGTACTTTTATTTAAAAAAACCTTAAAATTAGCAACCATTTTTGCCACTTTCATGTTCTACAATATATTGCATGTACCAAAAAAACTTTCAATTTCGCAGCCCTGGAATTGAAATTTAATTTTTTGTTTGCTTTTTTATAAATGCGACTCTTCATGAGGAATAAAGTAGTATTATTTAAGAAAAATTTGCAATTTTCAACCATTTTGGTCACCTTCATGAACTATAAAATATTGCACTTGTCCATCCCTGGATTCGAAATTTTGATTTCTTTTGGAAGTTTTAGATAGCAAAAAAAATAGCGTCAATTGCCTTTTTGGTTACTTTTATGTATAAAAAAATTTAAATTTTCCAACCCTGGAAGCGAAATTTTAATTTTTAAAATTTTTTTATCAATGCAAATCTTCATGAGGTATAAAGAGGTTTTGTAAAAGAAAAACTTAAAATTTTTCAAAATTTTAGTTACTACATGTACTACAAAATACGGAATGAGCCGAAAAAAATTGTTAATTTTCCATCCCTGCAAAAAAATTTAATTTTTTTAGTTTTTAATAAACCATTGAGGCTTCCCAACGCACGAGATATGTAGGTTTAATTTACAAACATTAAAAAAAATTAATGATTTTGGGTATAATTTTGCGTCGAGAAATAGGTGTAAGCTTCCCAGCTCTGGAACCGTACATCGTATCTTTCTGAATTTCAATTGTACTCTATTTAAGTTTATTTCCAATCCAACGGTCCACGATCGAAGTCTCTAGGTCTTCTGAGGGCTTGGGAAAACCGATTTCACGTACAGACGGACGGACAGACGGACATCGCTCAATCGTCATCGCTATTCGTAAGGATCCAGAATATATATACTTTATGGGGTCCTATATTGATATCGAAGAAATTACACACGGAATGACAAACCTATATATTCCCTTTCACTTTTTTGTGAAGGGTACAAAAACATGAAATCACGATACATCAATGCAATCTACATCTGTACAATCTCAAAATTTAAAAATATTTTGATGTTGATGAAATCTCCATTGCAACCCGTAGTGAATGAAATCAGAAAAACGAATACAAACGATGCTATCTACAATGCAATTTGCCAGAGTGCGGAAACGCACTAGCCCAATTCACAATCCTGTGCAAATGGTCTTGCATTATAGCATTTGCAAATTGAGAGAGTATTTGAGAGCATTTTCAATGTATTTTGTTGGTGTAGAGTACAATTATTTTGCTCATGCTACGATGCTAGACTACTTGCTCGAGATTGTGAACTGGGCTACTGTATCGACTTTGAGAATGATGCGAGTAATGTTGTTATTAAGCTGTTGATTGTTGTCCTGTTTTATAACACTCTCACCATCACTCTCAGCTATTCTTACACCTTGATTTCTTTTTGTTGCCCCTATATAAATTTGCTTGCAACATTCATTAGTGTTTCCTTTACATTTAATTTCATATTCTGCGTTATTTTGGTCTTTATTGTTAATTTTTATACCCTTCAAAAAAAAAACGAAAGTGCATATATAGGCCCGTCATTTTATGTGTAATTTCATCATTCTTGGGCTGACGGATTGGAAATGAACTTACTCTGGACGCAATATTAATTAGGACAAAGCATTTATTTTTTGATTTTTTTGTTAATTAAATTTCTTTGATAGCCTGGAAAAAATAAAATTTGTATTACAAACTAAAAAATAAACATTTTTATTCCAAGGATGAGAAATTCAATTTTTTTTTTGGTACATAAAAGTTTTTTTTTTTCTAATTAAAACTATTTGATAATTCAGGAAAAACAAAATTGGTATTACGAGTAATTACACAAAAAAATCGAAACTTCGATCCCAGGGGTGGTCGATTCAATTTTTGGTGCATAAAAGTAACTATGATTTTTTTGTAAGTAAGACTATTTTGAAGTTCACGAAGATTTGAATTACTATTAAAATCCAAAAATAAAACAATAAAAAATTAAATCTAGGTTTGGAGAACGGAAACCTTTTTTGATACATAAAAATAATTAAAAAATACCCTACTTTTGTTTTTATACCCTCCAAAAAAGATTATGGAGGGTATATTTACTTTGTCATTCCGTTTGTAACCCAGCGAAATATCCATCTGAGACCCCATAAAGTATGTATATTCTTGATCAGAGATGAAACTTAAGACGATCTGAGCATATCCGTCCGTCTGTGGAAATCACGATTCAGTCCAAAGGAAAAGAGCTACACTCTTGAAATTTGGAATAAATATATCTTGAAGGATAGCACAGGACAAGTTCGAAGATTGGCTAAATTGGGAAAGAGGGAAAGAAGTTCCCCTAAGAAGAACTAAACCAACCCATGAAAAACAACATAATTTTTAAAGTTTTTTTGTAATTTTGTTAAACAAATGATATATTTTTTGTCAATGAAGGTTCAACGCGTTACACCTGGAGCCATAAAATTAAAAAAAATAGAATTTGGACCCCCCCTTTAGTGGGCCTTATTATATGCGAAAATAGTGTATAAATTTAACAAATTGTTTGACTTAAGCCTACATTCCTTAAAAATAACATTTTTAGGTTTTAATGACGAAGCTGAGACGTAGCCTGCTACTACTCTGCCCTACCCTCTTTTCCCCATTTGCCCCTAAATGACCCTATCGAATAAATTATTTTTTAACTTTTGCATATAATTATCCCAAACATTTATTTTTAAAGTTTTATGATAAAGGTGAAATGTCTCCCCCACAGCCCTTGCCAGAGCGACCCCGCCAAAATACGGTTTTAATACCCTCCAAAGAGATTCAGACCTTATAAAGTATTATCTTGATCAGTGATGAAGTCTAAGACGGTCTAGCAATGCCCATACGTTCGTCAGTGGAAGACATGATATTGTCTATTTTTGAACCCCGCCCCCTTTAGTGGGCGTTGACGTACGATATTATATAAAGAAACTCTGTCCCACCAAGTTAAACATTTTAAACTTACTTTTTTTTTTTTTTATGATGACCCCTATATATGCAATGCATTGCGCCGGAACTGAAAACGAGGGGATGGTATTGAGGGGACAGATTAGGAAAGATGAGAAGATAGACAGTTTTTTTGTAGCTATTCCAACCTTTTTACTTCGCCGGCTAATTTTTGCTACTAAATATTTGGAGGGTATTTAAGATTTGACCAGGTCAAATATAACGTTTTTACTTGTTATTGTAATTATTATTTTTTATACACACAAAAAAGTGAAAGGGTATATATAGGTTTGTCATTTTATTTATTTATTTATTTTCACTTCCTGTACAACAAGATCGAGTCTTATAATTAGAGTACAGGAACGCATGGTGTTACAAAAATTTTATGACTAATGGATAGCTTAATGTAAATTAAAAATGAAAAAAAAAGTTATATAAAATTATAACAATAAAAAAGAGAAAAAAAAATAATACTAATTAAAAATATAATAATAAAAGACTATGAATTTTATTAAGAAAAAACAAACAAACAAAATGGTTACGTAAAAAATTTAAATAAAAATGTTTTAAAACTATTAGCATTGCTATTAAGTTGCTGGTTTAGTGGAAGATTACTCCAAAGTCGACAGGCATGTATATAAAACTGCCAATCAGAAACTAGGCATTGGTGCCGAGGTATTACGAGGTTACGACTACGTTGCGATTGAAGAAAACGAAGTTTATGAAATATATATTTGGGGGTTCCAGTGTTAATGATTTTAGGCCAAAAAATTAGAGTGCGAATTTTTAACAAGTTATCAGGCGACACTCCATAAAGATTATTGGAAACATTGGCCACATGATCATGCCTTCTCAATTTATATACGTATCTTACAATGTTGTTATATAAGACGTTTAACTTTCTTTTGCTGACTGAGTCACAACTTGAAAATATTTCACACCCATATAGTAGGGAAGGAATCAGGTAAGTTTTGGCAAGTGTGTAATTTCTTCGATATGCACAAGCGACCCCATAAAGTATATAGATTCTGGATCCTTATGATCCGTGTGTACGTGAAATCGGTTTTCCCAAGCCCTCAGAAGAGCTAGAGACTTCGTTCTTGGACCGTAGTAACTAAAATTGTGAAAAATTTTATGTTTTTCTTTTACAAAACCTCTTTATACCTCATGAAGATTTGCATTGATAAAAAAATTTTAAAAATTAAAATTTCGCTTCCAGGGTTGGGAAATTGAAATTTTTTACACAGAAAAGTAACCAAAAAGGCAATTGACGTTATTTTTTTTGCTACCTAAAACTTCTAAAATAAATCAAAATTTCGAATTCAGGGATGGACAAGTGCAATATTTTATAGTTCATAAAGGTGACCAAAATGGTTGAAAATGGTAAATTTTTCTTAAATAATACTACTTTATTCCTCATGAAGAGTTGCATTGGTTAAAAATAAAACAAACAGAATTAAAATTTCACTTCCAGGGTTGGGAAGTTTAAAGTTTTTTTGGTACATGCAATATATTGTAGTACATGAAAATGACCAAAATAGTTGCAAATTTTAAGTTTTTCTTAAATAAAACGACTTTATACCTAATGAAGACTAGGATAGTTAAAAAAAAATTTAATTTCGCTTCCAGGGATGAAAAATTTAAATATTTTTTATACATAAAAGTAACCAAAAAGGCAACTAACGTCGGGTTTTCAATAATTAAAACTGGTTTTTAGTTCAGGAAAAACATAATTGGTATCAGAAATTAAAATAAAAGTCAAAATTTAGATTCCAGAGTTGGATAACTGCAATATTTTGTAGTACGTGAAAGTGACCAAAATGGTTACAAATATAAAGTTTTTCTTAAATAAAACTATTTCATGCCGCATTAAGAGTTGCATTGGTAAAATAATTTAAATTTCGTTTTCAGGGTTGGGAAATTGAAGTATATAAAAGTAACCAAATAGGCAATTGACGTTGTTGTTTTTGCTAATCAAAACTATTTTATAATTCAGGAAGAACAAAATAGGTCTTAGACTCGTAAAAAAGAAAAATTTCGACACCAGGGTCGAACAAATAAAATATTTATGGTACATGAAAGTATCCAAAAAGTTTAAAAATTTAAATTTTGTTGTCAAGTAAAACTATGTTACATCTTTTAATTAAACCTACTTCCTGTTTTAGCAAGAAACAGGAAGTTTCTATCTATCTATATTCGGCTGTGCCGAATATAGATAGCACTTTTACATGTTAATATTACTTTATCGTCCTTAGTTTGCTGTAGCTGCAAATAATATTCTACTTTGGAACACGAAGTAAAGCAATTTGTTTGATATTTTTTTAATATAAAATTAAATTTTTAAAATTTTGTTGGCTGAAGTAGTAGAACACGAGAGTATGAAGGGGAGAGTTCTGAGTTCAACCCCGCGCTAAGTCATGAAATATTGTGTTGAATTCTTCTGATCAGCATTAGTGCGTGGTTGTGTTAGTTATTGCCAGCCTGTTTTCAATGATGAAGGCATAGCACTGAACATAATTGGCAGCGACTGACATTATCATGTACTAAAAGCAGAGTAACAGCACCCTCCTCCGTCGTTCCTGTAGCAAAAATTAGCCGGCGAAGTAAAAAGGTTGAAATAACTACATAAAACACTCCATCTTCTCTTCTTTCTTCATATGTCCCTTCAATACTAGCCCCTCCTTTCTAGTTCCGGCGAAATGCACCGCATATGTAGGGGTCATCCCCTGAGTGCTGGTCCAAGATAAAAAAGATATGAACTTGTTGAAAAATACAGATATACAATTTCAAATACGTAGATTTTGAATATTAAATAGATTCTTTCCTCTTAGTTCAACAATTTGGTAAATATAAAATTTATGCATGCAACATGATTTCATTCCTTAAAAGGCATGAATTGTTACTAAAAATTCGTATGTAACACCTCATGCCATCATACTTGAAACATGCGTTTGTTCATGGAATCTCTAAGCTATAAGTGTCCAAAATGATCCCTTTGTGTTACCTGTATAGGAAGAGAAGGATAGTGTGAATGGAGAATTAAAACATAGGTGAGAAATTTGTTAGAAGAGGATAGAGAAAAACATGTAGTTGAAAAATTTTTGGTCGTGCACGCACGCCTAATGGCCGAACCAGTCGATGTTCCGATACGGCACTGAAGTATATTTTACTCGAGTATTTAAGGCGTTTCTCCTCCTGAGCAGGACAGAGCGATGCTTTCCTCCTCGTCGTTGCAACTGGAGCAGTAGTTGTTGTCAAAACCATACCAAGAGCACTTATTATGAACCACGAAAGTGCAGCGTCCAATGATTGTATCCAGTATACTGCGTAAAAGACCTTTTGTAAATTTCAAAAAATTAGTTGTCCTGCTAGAGGCCAAAAAGCCCCCGCAATCTCGCAAGTGAATTCCCTGAACCACCTGTTCTGAGCTAGTTCAAGAAGTGCAGCATGAATATATCTCCTGCAAGATGAGAGTGAAGTCCCACTTAATTGGTCGATGTCGGCCTCCTGAAGTGAGGTTAATCTCTTTGCTGGCTCATCCGCTTTAACGTTGCCTAAAGTGGACCCATACCCTAGCACCCAGTTGAAGGTGATGCGTGAATGCCCTGAAGGTCAGTCAAGGACTTTGCGGCATTGCTGGAGAAAATGGGATGAGCTCTGCACCCCCATATGGGACCTAATTGCTGCTTGGCTGTCGATTATAATTTGGATGAAGCTGTTTCATATCCGATAGAACCTTAACTACAGCGTTGCTCTTTTAATGGCAGATGTTTCCGCCTTTAATATTCTACATTCGTCCTGGAGTCTGAAGGACATCTCGATTCCGAAATCCGAAATATTTACACCTCCTCCAACCTTCCCTCACCGAATAGAGCCGTTTGTGAGAATCTATATGCATCCCTGCAATACATAGTGGTTCAATAGTAGGACATAGTGGTCAGATGACGATGTTCGATTTTTTCACCGTTAGTTCGCTCTAATATTCACTATTAGTGGTACTACTAAAACATCCAAAAGATTTGCAATCAGTTGTTTTTTACATTTACTTTTGTGCATCGGAAGTGAACAAACCAAACCAACTTTCCTTATCTTTTTCAGCAGTGCTAATAAAGTTAATTTCTAGTGCGTGTTTAAAAAAAACACATTTTTGACTTATTATGTTACAATGGATATTTAAGTTGAAGGTGATTACCGTTATTATTATGTATTTAATAATTTTTTAAGCAAAACGTACAATTTTTACGTAAATTTTTCACGACTTCTGTTTTTACTTAAGGTATTAACTATGTTGCCGTCTTACAGAGCTGTAAGCGAATGATTCTTTTTTGAATGATTCATTGCAATGGGGAGAACCCTTCTACCAAAGAAAACCTAAATTCTCTATTGAAGTACGGTATCGGAGTGCAGTAGTCAATTAGAGCGATTCAATTAGTTGCTCAGTAAATAAAAAATAATAATTAATATTGTTTTAATGTTTACAGTATAATCTGATATAAAAATGTATTATAAAACAGTTTTGGTAAATATAAATTTGTAAGACTAAGTAACATTAATTTTTATAATATAATTAACAAATTACCATGTGTTTCTTGTCGATTTTTGTTCTATATCAAAGCATATGCCGACGATGTTTTAAACCTGTATTTTATCCGCCACTGTGTAGAGTCAGTACATGACTTATTCCTTCACATAAGAAGTAGCGACATAGTTAACAACGGAAATTTTCTCTGAAGAACCGTAAATGTATACACATATCTGAAGTGTACTACTTAAATAGAGCCAGTAAGACGCAAAACTCTCTAAAAAGTACATACCATCAGTAATCTGGCTGCACTTAAAATATAACTGCCAACGAGACTTCATGTTAGCTGACTCAGAGCTCAGAGCGACTGTCCATCAATATATAATATGCAATGCATGACGGACGAACGAAAAAAGTTCAATCTTGTATTGGGTATTAATCAAAATTGTGGGTGCTGTTGGCTGTTGGTAGTAGAACACGAGACTATGAAGCTGAGGGTCGTGATATCGAGCCCGCGCTGAGTCATGAAATATTGTGTTGAATTCTTCTGAACAGCATTAGTGCGTGGTTGTGTTAGTTGTTGCAAGTCCGTTTCAATGATGAAGGCATAGTCACTGATGACTGAACATAATTGGCAGCGACTAACACTATCATGTACTAAAAAAAAGCAGAGTAACAGCACCCATCTTCGTCGACCCTGTAGCAAAAATTAGTCGGCGAAGTAAAAAGGTTGAAATAGCTACAAAAAAACTGTCTATCTTCTCATCTGTCCCCTTAATACTATCCCCTCGTTTTCAGTTCCGGCGCAATGCATTGCATATGAAGGGGTCATCCCCTGCTGGTCCTACTCCTAAAAAAAAATATGTATAGATATGGCAAATGCTCGACGTGCGGGTTTCGACACAAATACGTCAGCAATCCAATTAATATCACGACAGTATATTTACCTACGATCGTTCAACAGTGAATATTTATAAGTGCCTTCCTCCCGCACAAAAACTATACAATGAATCTGTAGTGAGCTCAAGACTCGTAACATATGTATGTGTCACTTGTAATTAATGATCAATAGGCTATCACACCAAACTATTTTCTCTTTTTAAGTTAGAGCTGTATTAAACCGTCTTGTTCACCAAAATGCGTCAAAATGAAATACATATTTACAAATACATATGTTTTGGCGTTCTTTTGTGAAGGAAACTATTTCCACTCTGACCAGGTGTAGTAAATGGGCACAAAGAGCAAAAGTTATTGAAGTGGGTGGATTGCACTAGTGGTGGATGAAAATGCTGACAGAAATTCTATAGATTGGCAGCCAGCCTTACTGGGTTCAGAATAATTTCCAACAATAATTTCTTTACCAAATAATACTACCATGAAAATATTTTTATTTTCTACATTTGTCTGTATCTATTATATTAGATGTAAAAGTACACGTCAGTTCTCAAAAATTTTTATTTAAAATGTTATAAAAAAAACAACAAAATCTAAAGTAGAATTAATGAAAATTTTGTAAAATAATTATTAATAATTTCCTACTAAAGCGACGATAACACTTGGTTTTTAAAACTTTATTTATTATTATTTTATTTATTTTATTTTTTGAAACCCTAATAGATATTTCATTTCTTGTTTTGCCTCCATTCGAGGCATAAATTATTTTAGTTACGTTTTAAGGCAATTTGTGTTGAGATGTCTTCTTCTAAAAGTGATGATTATGAACTCATCTGAGGACGCTATAATCTGCACGTAACCTTTCTGACGGCCTATGACTGGTAAACATTTTAATAAAGTTTCCTTATTGAAGAAATAGTCAATGATTGCGTTGACTGCACGTTTCCCATTCATATCTTCTCTAAGTTTTGATTTTTTGTTATCAGCATTTTTTAGATTTTGTTTAAACTTTTCCAATTCGTAACTTTATTGTTCGCATAAAGTAATCTTTTGTGGTATTTACTGCATTTAAATAAACCACATTGCCATTTCGTCTGACAGTTCAGTAAACTGTGCCCGGGCTATAAACAACAAGGGCAATGACTTTTTTGCTTCAAAACTTCTATCTGTCTGCCGTTGCCAGTTCTTTGATATTGTTGTGATTCTGCTGTATCACTCTCGTGGTAAGACGATGTTCTGTTGCAATTGTAAGTGTTGGATTCATTCCACTTTTTTGTCAATGGCAACATCATGGTACTAAAATTTACTAAATTAAGTAGTTTACTTGTCTGTAGAAAGGAGCTGATCTTTGCGATTTAGCTACGTATGAGAAGTTTTTCATTACACACTATTTGGATCAATTAGGAATATCTCAACCATAGCCTCATTGATTTTCATTTATTTATTCGACTTATGCACCGTTACACATTGGCCAAGGCTGAGAACTCAGGGGGGTTACTCTGTAATGAGATGTGAATGGAAAACTTAACGCATTTGTATGTTATTAACATTGAAATGCGAAAGCAATACTTTTCGCATCGCATAACAGAGCAACGCCCCAGGTTTATAACACGTAAACTTTGCGTAGTTTGCGATGTATGCATACCATGATGCGCAAACAGGTATCTGTATATTCTGTTAGTAGGACAGCAAATAATTTGTCATTCGCGACGATGTATATGGCGTATACTTTGGTTGTTACTCGCTATGGTATGTAGTGTAGCCGTTATATTTGCTAATGTGTAAGGTGCAATTTTTTGTGGCACATGAATGAGCCTTTAGCGCTTCTTGTAGTTTTACAATTTTCTTTTTCTTCTTTCGAATCAGCTGTAGATGATTGTTCCACTATTGACATCACATAGCTTTCCGATGACTCAGCTCCATCTTCTTCTGCGGATTTAATGCCTTATACCTTTGATATCTGGTATATGAGACGCTTTTTCTTAATTAATTAGTATGAGATTTAAGTTTTCACATTTGAAGAACGGGAATTAATTAAATAATATACCATATTGCGGCAGCAACTGCTGTGTAAAATTCTTCGTTACGCCAGCAACAAATAGAATTAAAGTAAAACGCAAAACCAATTTGATATTAAGTATTAATTGGTAGAAGTTGGATTTATTATCTAAATACGAAATAAAACTTACTTAATTAAATTTTTTTCATGGAAAATATATTTCAAATTGTACTTTACAAATCAAACTTTTATAATTAAATAGAATCAAAGCATTATACCAAGTGCAAAAACGGCAAGAACATAGAGTTAATACCGTAAGCTATAATTACTTCGTCAAATTTGATAAAGGGAATAAAATCTGTAGTTAAATTCAAATATAATTCCGCAAAACTGCAGATGGTGCTTTCACAAAAAATGTAAAAGTAACTTTAAAAAAAAAAAATTTAGAGCACTGTAAAGTAATGTTTTGAGGTTTCGTGGCTTTAGTTGGTGAATTTTTACTTAGCACTTAAATAATAACGGTGAACATTACAGTTTTTTCCTTATCTTTATTGGCTCCTGTTAACGTTCTGTAGTCTGATTGTATAATCAGTCCTGTTATGTGTTATATTCGGTATTAAGACGTTTTTAACAAATTAATGCTCAAATTACAATTCTGTGAAAGTTTGAACATTTTTATTTGTGTTACCGACCAGGGGCCAAATAACCGCATTCGATATCGATGCCCCCTGGTCTGAATATGTACATATAAAAAAATTAATAAATAAATAGAATAGAAATCTATATATCTGTGGCAATAAATAATAATGGCTTAAGTCGAAATTCCGTGTTTTAAGATATTAAGGGGTTTGTCTAAAATAAATTGTGTTTGGTTTTTATATAAACTTTTTAAGCACAGAAAAAGACTCACATTTACTTAGAACAAAAGTGTTAAGTTTATTAAAAAAATAGTACTTTTATTAATTCATCTGCGTTGTTTTTTAGTTAAGATGTTATGAAAAACTCCATGGCAGAAATATAAAAACTAAGGTGAACTTAAGCTACTATATTGAAATGCAAACAAATTTTTATTGATACTCGTAGTAAGTCGAGATAAGTGCTATAGGTTAAACTGAAAAATCCGGAAAACCTGAGATAAGTTCTAAAGTTTTATTATAAATATAAGAAAGTAACCAAAAAATTAATACATTAAAACCATATACTTTTTATAAAATCATAATGTAAACTAAAATTATTTCACATTTCGACACATTAGTATATATAATATACATATACATAAGTAATCATTCATAACTATAATCACTTTCAGTTAAATCTGGATGAAAATCTAGCGAATTTACTGTATTTGAATTTTCATATATTTATATATTAAATTGAATTAAGATTCATAGGCTAATTGTTCGAAATTTGTTTTTAAATCTCAGAAAGACATGATAAATATTCCAAGGCACAAAGGAAAGTCAACATCAGTTTTATTCAACTTACACAGCAGAGCAGAACAGCTGTTTTCGAAAGACGCAACCCTTTCATCATCAGTGCTCATGTGTATTGTGTTTGTCACCACTTATTAGGTGGCTTAGTTGAATTTGATAACAGTTCCTATTTACACAAATTTTATTGTGAAAAAGAATACGAGAACTGTATCAACCTGATGTTAACATGTTATTGTTATTATACCCGTGTTACCGTTTGATTATTTTTCTTCATGTCCCATTTTTCTGAATTTTTTGTCCCATCATACCTAAGTCAAACTTATTTGGTTTGAATTTTATACTTAAGTACATGTGAACGTTTTTCCAATATTTTTTATTATTGGTAGCTCAAACCATAGCTTAAATTTGTATGTAGTAAGAATTTTTAACGAACATTTATATTGCTATATTAAATTGAATTAAGATTCATAGGCTAATTGTTCGAAATTTGTTTTTAAATCTCAGAAAGACATGATAAATGTTCCAAGGCACAAAGGAAAGTCAACATCAGTTTTATTCAACTTACAAAGCAGAGCAGAACAGCTGTTTTCGAAAGACGCAACCCTTTCATCATCAGTGCTCATGTGTATTGTGTTTGTCACCACTTATTAGGTGGCTTAGTTGAATTTGATAACAGTTCCTATTTACACAAATTTTATTGTGAAAAAGAATACGAGAACTGTATCAACCTGATGTTAACATGTTATTGTTATTATACCCGTGTTACCGTTTGATTATTTTTCTTCATGTCCCATTTTTCTGAATTTTTTGTCCCATCATACCTAAGTCAAACTTATTTGGTTTGAATTTTATACTTAAGTACATGTGAACGTTTTTCCAATATTTTTTATTATTGGTAGCTCAAGCCATAGCTTAAATTTGTATGTAGTAAGAATTTTTTAACGAACATTTATATTGCTATATTAAATTGAATTAAGATTCATAGGCTAATTGTTCGAAATTTGTTTTTAAATCTCAGAAAGACATGATAAATATTCCAAGGCACAAAGGAAAGTCAACATCAGTTTTATTCAACTTACACAGCAGAGCAGAACAGCTGTTTTCGAAAGACGCAACCCTTTCATCATCAGTGCTCATGTGTATTGTGTTTGTCACCACTTATTAGGTGGCTTAGTTGAATTTGATAACAGTTCCTATTTACACAAATTTTATTGTGAAAAAGAATACGAGAACTGTATCAACCTGATGTTAACATGTTATAGTTATTATACCCGTGTTACCGTTTGATTATTTTTCTTCATGTCCCATTTTTCTGAATTTTTTGTCCCATCATACCTAAGTCAAACTTATTTGGTTTGAATTTTATACTTAAGTACATGTGAACGTTTTTCCAATATTTTTTATTATTGGTAGCTCAAGCCATAGCTTAAATTTGTATGTAGTAAGAATTTTTAACGAACATTTATATTGCTATATTAAATTGAATTAAGATTCATAGGCTAATTGTTCGAAATTTGTTTTTAAATCTCAGAAAGACATGATAAATATTCCAAGGCACAAAGGAAAGTCAACATCAGTTTTATTCAACTTACACAGCAGAGCAGAACAGCTGTTTTCGAAAAACGCAACCCTTTCATCATCAGTGCTCATGTGTATTGTGTTTTTGTCACCACTTATTAGGTGGCTTACTTGAATTTGATAACAGTTCCTATTTACACAAATTTTATTGTAAAAAAGAATACGAGAACTGTATCAACCTGATGTTAACATGTTATTGTTATTATACCCGTGTTACTGTTACTAAGCCACCTAATAAGTGGTGACAAACACAATACACATGAGCACTGATGATGAAAGGGTTGCGTCTTTCGAAAACAGCTGTTCTGCTCTGCTGTGTAAGTTGAATAAAACTGATGTTGACTTTCCTTTGTGCCTTGGAATATTTATCATGTCTTTCTGAGATTTAAAAACAAATTTCGAACAATTAGCCTATGAATCTTAATTCAATTTAATATAGCAATATAAATGTTCGTTAAAAATTCTTACTACATACAAATTTAAGCTATGGCTTGAGCTACCAATAATAAAAAATATTGGAAAAACGTTCACATGTACTTAAGTATAAAATTCAAACCAAATAAGTTTGACTTAGGTATGATGGGACAAAAAATTCAGAAAAATGGGACATGAAGAAAAATAATCAAACGGTAACACGGGTATAATAACAATAACATGTTAACATCAGGTGGATACAGTTCTCGTATTCTTTTTCACAATAAAATTTGTGTAAATAGGAACTGTTATCAAATTCAACTAAGCCACCTAATAAGTGGTGACAAACACAATACACATGAGCACTGATGATGAAAGGGTTGCGTCTTTCGAAAACAGCTGTTCTGCTCTGCTGTGTAAGTTGAATAAAACTGATGTTGACTTTCCTTTGTGCCTTGGAATATTTATCATGTCTTTCTGAGATTTAAAAACAAATTTCGAACAATTAGCCTATGAATCTTAATTCAATTTAATATAGCAATATAAATGTTCGTTAAAAATTCTTACTACATACAAATTTGAGCTATGGCTTGAGCTACCAATAATAAAAAATATTGGAAAAACGTTCACATGTACTTAAGTATAAAATTCAAACCAAATAAGTTTGACTTAGGTATGATGGGACAAAAAATTCAGAAAAATGGGACATGAAGAAAAATAATCAAACGGTAACACGGGTATAATAACAATAACATGTTAACATCAGGTTGATACAGTTCTCGTATTCTTTTTCACAATAAAATTTGTGTAAATAGGAACTGTTATCAAACTCAACTAAGCCACCTAATAAGTGGTGACAAACACAATACACATGAGCACTGATGATGAAAGGGTTGCGTCTTTCGAAAACAGCTGTTCTGCTCTGCTGTGTAAGTTGAATAAAACTGATGTTGACTTTCCTTTGTGCCTTGGAATATTTATCATGTCTTTCTGAGATTTAAAAACAAATTTCGAACAATTAGCCTATGAATCTTAATTCAATTTAATATAGCAATATAAATGTTCGTTAAAAATTCTTACTACATACAAATTTAAGCTATGGCTTGAGCTACCAATAATAAAATATATTGGAAAAACGTTCACATGTACTTAAGTATAAAATTCAAACCAAATAAGTTTGACTTAGGTATGATGGGACAAAAAATTCAGAAAAATGGGACATGAAGAAAAATAATCAAACGGTAACACGGGTATAATAACAATAACATGTTAACATCAGGTTGATACAGTTCTCGTATTCTTTTTCACAATAAAATTTGTGTAAATAGAAACTGTTATCAAATTCAACTAAGCCACCTAATAAGTGGTGACAAACACAATACACATGAGCACTGATGATGAAAGGGTAGCGTCTTTCGAAAACAGCTGTTCTGCTCTGCTGTGTAAGTTGAATAAAACTGATGTTGACTTTCCTTTGTGCCTTGGAATATTTATCATGTCTTTCTGAGATTTAAAAACAAATTTCGAACAATTAGCCTATGAATCTTAATTCAATTTAATATAGCAATATAAATGTTCGTTAAAAATTCTTACTACATACAAATTTAAGCTATGGCTTGAGCTACCAATAATAAAAAATATTGGAAAAACGTTCACATGTACTTAAGTATAAAATTCAAACCAAATAAGTTTGACTTAGGTATGATGGGACAAAAAATTCAGAAAAATGGGACATGAAGAAAAATAATCAAACGGTAACACGGGTATAATAACAATAACATGTTAACATCAGGTTGATACAGTTCTCGTATTCTTTTTCACAATAAAATTTGTGTAAATAGGAACTGTTATCAAATTTAACTAAGCCACCTAATAAGTGGTGACAAACACAATACACATGAGCACTGATGATGAAAGGGTTGCGTCTTTCGAAAACAGCTGTTCTGCTCTGCTGTGTAAGTTGAATAAAACTGATGTTGACTTTCCTTTGTGCCTTGGAATATTTATCATGTCTTTCTGAGATTTAAAAACAAATTTCGAACAATTAGCCTATGAATCTTAATTCAATTTAATATAGCAATATAAATGTTCGTTAAAAATTCTTACTACATATTTCATATATTTATATTGGTCCCCCATTACATATTTTTGAATCATTAATTTTCTCAATAGTGAACCTCGATTATGTATATTGATGGATATGAATTGATCTTCTCCATTGAGCGTATTTTTAAAACATAATTTTCCAAATTCTTTGGTAAATCTGAACCACTTGATCTCATTCCAATTATATTTTTCTCCTGCATTGTCAAAATCAAATATATTGCTTGAATCCATTTCCGTAACTGTTTTATTGATCCCGAAGATCGAACAAATTGATACCAATCACGAGAATGGGGAATTTTCATTACAGTAGTTAAATTGTTATCCATTTGCGTAAAAGTTACAACGTAACTGTATCTATTTTGACCTGGACAGTAGTCACTATAAAAAATGCGTCTCTTGTATACAAAGATGACACAAAACACAAGAAGCAATCTCATTACCACCTCTTTGTGCTAGAACTTCATGCCACATATATCATATTGGTTGATTAGACCCAAGACTAGGGTTGCCATTTCCAATTTTAGAAAAGGAGTACAAGAACCTTAAAAAAGGAGGACATTTGACTCAAAAAACAGGACTATTTTTTTTTGCCTAAAATTCAAATACAAAAATCAAAAAACTCAATAAAATATACAAAATTACTTTTTATTTTAATTAATATTGAGCTTGAGGTTTATTTTTATAAAATAATAACTATAAAACTATTTATTTTATATTAATGTATGAATATCTATTTTAATAGTGAACCTTTTGTTTATGTAAATTGTATTACAGGATGTTAATTCCCCAACAGGCTATAGGTTCAAATCTGCGAAACTGCAAATTATTTTTTATTTATTTTTATTTTTTAATAAATGAACGCCACTTGCGATTGTCATCTACTGACTTTTTGGGCACTACTAACAATGGTGAGTTATAAGGACTTACTGAGTGTTCAATGATTCCATCTTCCAATAGCTTGTCTACCTGTTCATTAATTTCTTCCATTTGCGTCTCTGGCAATCTGTAAGGTTTGATATAAACTGGGGTGTTATCTATTGTTTGTATGTGTTGTGTATAAAAATTGCTTTCTGTGAGTTGCTCACCGTTTTGACTGTTTTGCTGTTGGGTCAATTGATCCAATATTAAGATTCTTCAAAACTTTTGCAACACGATTTTTGGTGTGCGTATTATCAATTGTTTTGTAGCCATACACTTCGTACTCATCTAGATCTCTTTTATCTAAATCTAAATTTCTTATTGTAATGCCGTCGTTGGTGGTGTTTAAAACTTTTATATGTTGTCTGCCTACTGCAGGTATTATACTATTAGCAACAAAAACTCCCGGAGCTATCTCTTTATTTAAAACTGTGCTTTCTTTTTCTGTGTATATGTTTATTGGGACGATTGATTCTGAAGGAGCTGGTATGTTAATATCTGTGTTATATGCGCATTTGGGTGTGGTCGGTAGTATAAATTCTTTTTCTGTTACATTAAAGGTTATTGTATAGGTTTCAAATTCTATTTTGCATTTATATTTCTCTAGTATATCTCTTCCAATGATACCATCAGTGGGTATAGGAAAATCAGATGGTACAACATGAAATTCATGTATTATATTATCATCATCAAAATGTAAATTTGCTATACCGATACTTTTGATTGTGTCTGAAGTGATACCACTTAGTGTTGAAATATTTCTAGTATCTATATTTTCAGTTTCGTGATTTTTACATATTGATACTTCGGCTCCTGTGTCGATCAAAAAATTTAA
This sequence comes from Linnaemya tessellans, assembly GCA_951800035.1. Lineage (NCBI taxonomy): Eukaryota > Metazoa > Arthropoda > Insecta > Diptera > Tachinidae > Linnaemya > Linnaemya tessellans. Next base: position 7,762,501 of record OX637537.1, on the reverse strand, counting down.
ATTTCCTTTTTTACTTCTAAAGCTCGTTGTTATTGGATTATTCATATTTGTTGAAAATTAAAAATTTTTGGCTCTGGATAACATTGTGCGTTATCCTGCCTACTTAGTTTCCCGGTCTATTCACTCTCGTGGTTGAGTTTCTGTTGTTACTATTGTTATTATCCCTAGTATAATTGTTTCTGAAGTTGCCGTTATTACTTCGGTTATTTCTTTCATAAGTTCTTTGCCCATGATAAGAATTATCAACGCGACCTCTATTACCTTGGTGATTGTTTCTATAGAAATTTCTATTATAGTGTTGGTTAACGTTACTATTATATGTATCTGTACTGGTTATTAAATTGGCTGCTGCCATATATTTTATTATTTCTACTAAATTGGGGATCATTCCTATTTGAGTTATGCTCATTTGTTCGACGGTCAATCCTGAAAATGTTTGCATCATTGCTCTGTAAATTTTGCTCTAGAGTCACGCACTTCTGTACCGCTTCATTCATGGTTTTTGGGCTGCTTGCTAGCAAAATATTTTTGAATTCATTATTTATTTCTTTTATAAAAACATTCAAAGCCATGCTGTCACTCATTTTGTAGATGGCGTCTTTCGCCTCTTGAGTTGGTGTCTCAATCGCTTTTATATGAAAATTGCTTAATTGCTCCGTGAGCACAGTGATCGACTCTCTAAACGCTGAAACAGTCAGGCCTCCTTGCTTTACTGTTCCTAACTCTGTTAGTACCTGTTGCAATGTCTTCGGATTTGGGTACGCTTCAATCAATAGTTTTTTTAATTCTGCTAAGAATGTTGGTCTATTCGCCCGCCCTAACACACTGCGAACATGCGCTGTTAGCTTAAAATTGTATATATATTTTATGTATATTTCCCTATCTTCGGTTCTTATTAGATCGTGCAACAATTCGGTTTGAACTATGAAGTCCTCCAAATATTCATACGAACCCTTGAATGTTTGTATATTTTTGCCAACTACCGTCTTCTGTTTTATTATTTGTGCCCGTGGTTTTTAATGTTTTAATGCATAAATTTTCTATTAAACTGAATAATTTTTTATACAAATCGTTAAACGTGATAATGAAAGTTTTACTTTTTGTATCCTCTAAATTTTTCAAAATTTCATCGACCTCTGTTCTTATTTTTAACAATCGCGTTAATTTTTCTTCTTTATATTCTGTAGAGTAAACTCTGTCCTTACTTTTCTTTAAATTCTTCTCTAATTTTTCTAATTCTATAAAATATTCCTCTATTTTATCCATAAAATCAAAATATAGAATATGTTATGACATAAAAAAAATTCATAAAATTATAACTTTGTGGCAACACTCAATTCAACGAGAGTAGTGGTGCCCTCTATAGGAAATATTGTGGCTAAAATCAATTTTGTTTTATTAACACAGGGTTGTTGCGCTGTCAGTCATTCACAGCTGACATTAATTTGCTTCTTCGCGTTTTGTTCTTTTTAGTTATTTTTTTGTTATTGTATAATTAGCGTGTAAGAAAATATTGTTTATAATTTTATATTTTAATGATATGTTATAATTTTTTCATTATTTGCAATAAAAAAAATGTGTGTTTATTTTTTTGTTCTTTTTTTTATAATAATTTTAAATAAAGATATAATATTTTGTGAAAAAAAATTTGTGTGTGGTTTTTATTTTATTTGTTGTGTCGGGCATTGAGCAAGGCCTCATATGCTTCGATTTGGATCCAAAGTTCAGATGCTATCTCCCATGCTGGCGGAGGATCTGCATTTACCGACGCTCTCAAAGCTGCTAACTTACGGCGCATGTTCACAATTTTTCCACCTCTCCTGTGTTTGGGTTTTTCGGTAGGTGGAATGGACGTCAATTTTTTATCTGTCCTTTGCTGCTGTCTTCTCTTGTACTCCTCAATTGTGAGGGGTCTGGGGCCGGACACTATTGCTGCGGCTGGGAATTTTGGTGCTTCTTCTGATGCACCAACCGGTTGATATTCCTCAAATGGAATTTTTTTTGTTCGTTGGGCAGGATCGCCATGTATTGTGTGCAAAAATGTATTGTGCGCAAACTTTGTGTTGGAGCCGGCGCTTAAAAACGCCACTGGCTTAACTTAATATTTAGGCAGTTGTTATGCCTTTTTGTTTTCAGCAGTTGAATGCTTATGTGATTGAAAGAAACGATTTTTAAGGCTGATCAGTAAGATAATGTCTTTATTTTCGAAAAGTTTGCTTCTTCTATACTAACTTAACGGTATACAAATTTGGTATATTTCCAATGACCCTTCCAATATTAACAGGTAGTTTTATTTATAATATTGAATTGTTGTATTATAAAAAATAGGTAAAGTAAAGTAATATATTAGGGTAGTGTATATAATTACAAATAATATATATTAAATAATTATAAATAAGTGTATTAAACATGAAATACACTACAATGTCTATCACATTTTTTTAAATATTCATAAAGTGCTTGACAGTTCATACAGTGATGCCAACGCAGTCTCTAACGCATCACATATAGCCCTTTTTTGTTCAAAATAGTGATTTTTACTGACAATTTCGAACGAAAATTTATTCGTACGAAATCTGTGTTATTTGTAAATTATTTTGGGTGTTTTGTTTTTAAAAATTTAACTTGGCTACTTATGAGCGAAAATGTAGCAGTTTTGACATTTTGAAAATGTAAAAGCAGCAAAAAGTAGGACAACCCCGGACACTTGTTAAAAAAGGTGGAGGACGGACCCCGACGATATAAAAAAGAGGACGGATGGCAACCCTACCCAAGACAGATAAATTGAATGTCCATAATGGTCGCTTGTAAAACGATAACGAATTACTCAACATTGGTGATGGCAGACATTGCTGAAGGTCAAAACAAAATCCCTTAAGTGAATCATATTTCATGGCTTTTTCTTTATCAGTTTTTTTCGAATCATATGCTTGTTGTGCTTCATTACGATGATTTGGTAGTTCTGCCTTTAGAGAATCAACCTTTTTAGGTGTAGCAGTACTTATCTTATATTCAAATAAGTCGCATTTATGGCAAGTATCCAGCTTCTGTTTCTATAACCTCCAAAAGAGAGGTTGTCATTCCGTTTGTAACGCAGCGAAATATCCATCTGGGACCCCATAAAGTATATATATTCTTGATCAGTGATAAAATCTAAGACCATCTGAGCATGTCCGTCCGTCTGTGGAAATCACGATTCAGTCTAAACGAAAAGAGCTAGACTCATGAAATTTAGTATACATATATATTGAAGGATAGCAGAGGTTAAGTTCGGAGATTAAATTCCCCTAAGAAAAACTAAAGCAACCCATAAAACACAACATAATTTTTAAAGTTTTTTTGTAATTTTGTTAAGCAAATGATATTTTTTATATCAAAGAAGGTCCAACGCATTAAACTTGGAGCCATAAAATAACAAAAAGTGCTATATTCGGCTGTGCCGAATCTTAAATACCCTTCACAGATGTAATTCTTCTTTCTTTCTTGCTAAAACAGGAAGTAGGTTTAATTAAAAGACGTAACATAGTTTTACTTGACACAAATATTAAAATTTTTAAACTTTTTGGTCACTTTCATGTACCATAAAATATTTCATTTGTCCAACCCTGGAATCTAAATTTTGATTTTTTAAGATTTTAATACCAATTTTGTTCTTTCTGAATTATAAAATAGTTTTCACTAGCAAAAACAACAATGTCAATTGTCTATTTGGTTACTTTTATATACTTTAATTTCCCAACCCTTGAAACGAAATTTAAATTTTTTTATCTATGCAACTCTTAATGACGTATGAAATAGTTTTATTTAAGAAAAACTTAATATTTGTAACCATTTTGGTCACTTTCATGTACTACAAAATATTGCAATTATCCAACTCTGGAATCTAAATTTTGATTTTTTTTTTAATTTTTGATACCAATTATGTTTTTCCTGAACTGAAAAATAGTTTTAATTAGTAAGAAACCGACGTTAGTTGCCTTTTTGGTTACTTTTATGTATAAAAAATTTTAATTTCCAATCCCTGGAAGCGAAATTAAAATTTTTTTTTACCAATCCTAGTCTTCATTAGGTATAAAGTCGCTTTATTTAAGAAAAACTTAAAATTTGCAACCATTCTGGTCATTTTCATGTACTACAATATATTGCGTGTACCAAAAAAACTTTTAATTTCCCAACCCCGGAAGTGAAATTTTAATTTTGTTTGTTTTATTTTTAACCAATGCAACTCTTCATGAGGAATAATGTAGTATTATTTAAGAAAAATTTACAATTTTCAACCATTTTGGTCACCTTCATGAAATATAAAATATTATCCATCCCTAGATTCGAAATATTGATTTTTTTTTGGAAATGTTTTATACCAATTTTGTTCTTCCTAATATATAAAATAGTTTTAGATCGCAAAAAAAACAACGTCAATTGCCATTTTGGTTACTTTTATGTATAAAAAAATTTCAATTTCCCAACCCTGGAAGCGAAATTTTAATTTTTAAAATTTTTTTATCAATGCAAATCTTCAGTTACTACATGTACTACAAAATACGGAATAAGCCGAAAAAAATGTTTAATTTTCCATCCCTGGAAAACAAATTTAATTTTGTTAGTTTTTAATAGACCATTGAGGCTTCCCAAAGCAAGAAATAGGTTTAATTTACAAACATTAAAAAAAAATTGATATTTGGTATAAATTTTGCTTCGAGAAATAGGTGTAAGCTTCCCAGGTCTGGAACCATACTTCGGATCTTTCTAAATTTCAATAGCACTCTATTTAAGTTCATGTCCAATCCAACGGTCCAAGAACGAAGTCTCTAGCTCTTCTGGGGGTTTGGGAAAACCGATTTCACGTACAGACGGACGGACAGACGGACATCGTTCAATCGTCATCGTTATTCATAAGGATCCAGAATATAAATATATACGGGGTCCCATGTGCATATCGAATATATTACACACGGAATGACAAACCTATATGTGTATACCCTTTCACTTTTTTGTGAAGGGTATAAAGGAATAAAAATAATTTTTAGACCCCGCCCCTTTAGTGGTTGTTATTATATGCAAAAATTTAATTAAGCTTACATTCCTTAAAAATAACATTTTTAAGCTGAGACGTAACCTGGTACTAGTGTGCCCTACCCCCTCCTCCCTCTTTGCCCGTAAATGACCCTATCGAAAATGTTTTTTTTTTTTAATTTTGTATATAATTATCCCAAACATTTATTTTTAAATGTTATGTCAAAGGTGAAATGTCTCCCCCACAACCCCTGCCAGAGCGACCCCGCCAAAATACAGTTTTAATACCCTCCAAAGAGAGTTGGACCCCATAAAGTATATATATTCTTGATCAGTGATGAAGTCTAAGACGGTCTAGCAATGCCCATACGTTCGTCAGTGGAATACATGATATTGTCTATTTTTGAACCTCGCCCCCTTTAGTGGGCGTTGACGTAAGATATTATATAAACCAACTCTGTCCCACCAAGTTAAACATTTTAAACTTACTTACTAAATATTTGGAAGGCATTTAGGATTTGACCCGGTCGAATACACCGTTTTTGCTTGTTTTGTTATTTTTTTGTGGATTTAACCTATTTTATACTTCAGGAAGAAACAAATTGGTGTTAAAGACAAACAAAAATTAAAAATTCGGTCCTAAGGCTTGAAAATCGAAATACATTTTTTTGTGAATTAAACCTGTTTTATACTTCACGAAGAATAAAATTGGTATTAACCACCAAAAAAATTTTAAATTTAATTCCAGGGTTGGAACATCGAAATTTTTTGTACATAAAAGTTACATAATAAGTTTCTAATTTTTTTTTTTGTGAATTAAACGTTTTTATACTTCAGAAAGAATATGAAAAATTAAAATAATATGCTATTTTTGATTTTTATGATGAATTATAACTTTTTTAAGCTTCACGAACATTTAAATTTTCAATAAAAACCAAAAAATTAAATATCCGATCTCTGAATTAGAAAATCGTTATGCCTTCGGTACAAAAAATTATCCATATAAGTTCCTAATTTAAGTTTTTGTTTACTGAATTAAGCCTTTTTTACACTTCAGGAAGAATTATATTCGTGTAAAAAATCCAAAAAAAATAAAAAATTCTTTTCCAGGGTTGGAAAATCTAAATGTTTTTAGTACTTAAAAGTAGCCATATGAGTTCCTAGTGTTTGTTTTTTAGTGAATTAAACCTATTTTATATATGAGGAAAAATGAATTGGGTATTAAGAACCAAAAAAAGAAAAATTTGATTGCAGAGTTGGAAAATCTAAATTTTTTGGCAAATAAAAGTAACCATATAAGTTCCTAATACTGACGTTTATGGTGAACTATATCTACTTTAAATTTCAGGAAGAAGTAAATTGGTATTAAAAACGGAAAGAAATTATAATTAGATTCCAGGGTTGGACAATCAAGATATTTTGGTACATAAAAGTGACCATGTAGGTTCCAAGTGTTGTTAGTGCACCAAATCTATATTTTCTATATTGCAAGCAGAATTCAGTTGGTAATAAAAGTAAAATTCGACTCTATACCTAGTAAATATGATATTCCTATTTTAAAAGTAATATCAGAGGGAGAAGACTTAGTACAGACTTTAAATAATAAAGGAGAACAAGAGATAGCAAGAAATAGATTAACTACGGTTATTGATAGCCATTTAAATAAAATACAGTTAACAAATAAAGATAAGTTTATATTAGATAAAACAAAGAAAGCTACTAATTTCTTAAAGGAAAACAAAGATATACTTGTTGTAAATGCAGATAAGGGCAATGTAACTGTAGCCATTAGTAAACAGGATTATGATTTAAGAATCAATAACATTTTAGGAGATATTTAGGATCCAACAGCCAAATACCAAAATATCAATAATTATATAGTTGAAGAATTATTTAAGAAAGAAATTATAATATCTAATGATAAAAATAGGCTGAAAACAAATGTTGCAGTTGCTCCTCGTGTATATGGGTTATCAAAAATTCATAAAGACAATTTTCCATTATGTTCTTTTATCAATTCACCTTCATATGAACTATGCAGATATATTACAAATATTAAAAAATATATTACTAAAGATTCTAAATGTAATATTGAAAATGCAAAAGGATTTGTGAATAAAACTAGGAACCAACAAATATCTGACAATGAAAGCTTAATTTCTTTTGAGTTAGTTTCCCTATATCCAAGTGTACTTATTGATTTTGCAATTAATACAATTGAAAACAAATGGGAAATGATAAGAAGGTATACACTGATTGACAAATGTTTATTTTTGCGTATTTTAAAATTTTGTATAGAAGATAATAGGTATTTTCAATACAATAGCAAAATATATATGCAACAAAGGGGTCTTCCTATGGGATCACCAGCATCTCCAATAATAGCAGATATAGTAATGGAGGAATTATTAGACATATCAATTCAAAAACTTAATATAAAACCTATAATAGTGACAAAATATGTAGATGATTTATTTTGCATCCTTCATACATCTGAGATAGATAATATTTTATCAACATTGAATCAATTTAATTCCAACATTATATTTAAAGCTGAAAAGGAAAATGACTTAAAACTTTTTTATTTAGATACTCTAGTTATTAGGAAAGTAATAAATTAATAATAGATTGGTTCCAGAAACCTACAGCTTCGGGAAGGATGATTAGCTACTATTCAAAACATAGTAGACATATGATTATAAACACAGCTAGGAATTTTATAGAAAGGGTTCTAAATCCTCGGGTCAACCACCTGTTAATACATCCAACACTGTTCCAACTATTCAACCGAATACCATAAACTCCGTAACCGCTAGTTCACAAAATATAGATAATAACACCGCTGTATTTCGCCCTTTAAAAGTTGTACAACCAAAAAAATCTATATTCATCTCTCGCTTTGCATACGATACTTCAACAGCAGATATTGAACATTACATAAAAAGTAAATTTTGTTTCAATACGGATATTGTAGTATATAAATTTAGATATTCTCGACCACGCAGTATTGCTTCATTTAAAATTATGGTACCTGGTGAAATATTCCAGCAGGTTGTTGATCCAAATTTTTGGCCGCATAACTCTCTCATAAGAGAATTTATAAACCATGATGTTCCGAAACATACTAATACTGCTAGATTGCCTCCTTCAACCACAAATATGGCAAAAAACTAGATAATATTGCTGATGAAATAATATATCCAGATAATGTTCCTATAATAAATAACACGCAAAGCTTATCAACATCAATAGACTATACTAAAGAAAAAATTCCACATGATTTAGACCCACTTCTGTATTCAGTTTTTTATCAAAATGTTAGTGGCATGAGAACCAAGACTCGTGATTTTCAACTATTTATGTCGGCCCGAGAATACGATATTATTATTATTACTGAAACTTGGCTACATAAGCAGATTTATAGTGCTGAATACTTCGACGATTATTATGTTGTGTACCGTCACGATCGCTGTTGTACTCTATCAGATAAACATAGAGGTGGAGGCGTTTTAACTGCGATTAGAGCTGATTTCGACTCGGAATTTATTTCTCTTGAAAACACTAATTTAATTGAGCAACTTTGTGTTAAATTATCGTTCTCAAATAATTGTTCTATTTACATAGTTACGTCGTATATACCTCCTAATAGCACTTTCAATATGTATAAATTTCACTTAGATAATATACAAAAGCTTGTGGATAACTTAGATGCTGGCGATTTCGTATTAGTTTTTGGTGACTTTAATTTGCCTAACATAAAATGGATTTTTGAGGAAAATGTATGTCTTCCATATAATATAATTAATGAAATTGATGAATATGTAACGGGCTTCTTTCTGTTAAATGATTTTAAGCAATTTAGCCGTTTTAATAATGATGTAGGTAGAATTTTAGATCTAATATTTGTTAGTGACTCTATTAAAGCATCTTGCAATTTGGCTGCAAATCCGGTCTCTGTAAGTACAGTACATCATAAAGCAATTGATTTTAAGTTTAAATTTTTTTCCTATGTTCCTGAGCCTTCTGATACTACCAGCAGATATAATTTTCATAAAGCTGATTTTTATAGTTTAAACGAATACTTTAAAGAAGTTGATTGGTCTATGCTATCTTGTCTGGATAATCCAGATAGCATTTACAAATTTATTTGCAACAACTTTGATGCTGCAATAAATTCTTATGTGCCGAAATCCATACTAAGGTGTAATAATAAGCCCCCCTGGTTTAACTCAAGACTTTGCCATATGAGAAATTTAAAAAATAAAGCTTATAAAAGATATATTAATTATCCGAATGATACCTATCGACAACGATTCATTTTGGCTCGTAACGAATATAAATTTTTCAGAAATTTTCTCTATAAACAATACATTTTCAATATCGAGAACAAAATAAAAACAAATTCCGCAGCATTTTGGCATTATTTAAATAATAAAAGAGGCAATAATAATATACCTAAACGTATGTATTATGGCTCTTCATCGGCCGATAATACATTGGATACTTGTAATCTTTTCTCACAATTCTTTCAAAGCACTTTCATTAAACCTTCAATACAAAGCTATGACTATCAACCGTATCCAAACAATCGAACTCATGAAATAAATTTTGACATAACCGTGGAGGACGTAAGTGTAGCTATTAAAGCATTGAATACAGAAACTAACTGCTCAGTGGGGGGCTATCCAGCCATATTTTTCAAAGAGTGTTCGCAAAATATTGCTTTTGCTATTACTAAACTGTTTAACACATGTCTTATGAAAGGCAAATTTTTGGATGAATGGAAACTTTGTTCAGTAGTGCCGATTTTTAAATCCGGGGACCGTAGTCTGATCACGAATTATAGGCCAATAGTGAAACAAAGTACTTTTGCTAAGCTCTTTGACGCAATTATTAAAAATAAACTTTTTAAATGTGTTGAAAACTTTATTTCTCCATTTCAACATGGATTTATGCCTGGTAGGTCAACTGCGACTAATTTGTTACTGTTAACCCATAACATTATTAACGCCATGGAACAGAAGTCTCAATGTGATGTCATTTATACTGACTTTACCAAGGCATTTGATACCGTGAGCCATACACTTCTGTTGAAGAAACTGTGTATGTTAGGTCTGTCCAACAATCTTATAATGTTTTTCAAAAGCTTTCTATTAAATAGGTCTTTGAGCGTTAATATTGGGAAGTTTTCCTCTTCATTACTAATAAATGCGTATTCTGGCATTCCGCAGGGCACACACATTGGTCCGTTACTTTTTGTAATTTTTATTAATAATTTACCGCTCTATTTCAAATTTTCTAAATGTCTGTTATTTGCTGACGACTTGAAACTATTTAGAAGAATATCGGTAATGGATGATTGTGAAAAACTGCAGTCAGATCTGACTAGGCTTTCCAATTGGTGTTTGGCTAATGGTATTATAATTAATATTTCAAAATGTTGTATGGTATCATATTCACGTAACATAACACCAGTGAATTATATTTACAGTATTAACGGTACTCCACTGAAACGTGAGTCTCAAGTTAAAGATTTGGGTGTCATTTTCGACAATAAATTAAACTTTTCGTACCACATTGACTATATTATCTGTAAAGCTTATTGCATGGTTGGTTTTATAAGGAGAAACTCAAAGGACTTTAAGGATGCGTACACCCTTAAATCTCTATATGTAACATTAGTACGCAGTAATCTGGAATATTGTTCACTTATTTGGAGTCCATATTATTCAGGTCAGTCTAAACGTATTGAACGAGTGCAAAAAATTTTTATCAAATCGGCATTAAGACTTTGTTGGCAAAACGAATTACCGTCATATGATGTAAGAAGGAAACTACTCGGTTTACAACCGCTGGAAGACCGCAGAAGTTATTTATCAGTTTTATTCGCTTATAATGTTATATCTGGTGGAATTAGTTGTGAAGAAATTGTAAGTTTATTTGCTCTATATGATGCCCCTAGGAATTTGAGGAAAAATAGATGTTTTGTTGAACTCATTCATAGGACAAATTATGCCGAAAATGAGCCAATTGCAAGATGTATGCATTTATGTAATAGCTTTAACCCACCGTTAAATTTTGATACAAATTTAGTAAATTTTAAGTTAATATTATTTAAGTATTTTAATTAAACACTAATTATTTAAGTAATCTGTAAGATTTAATCTGTAGATGAAATAAATAAATAAAAGGGCGTGGGGGAGACGTCTCGCCTCTACAAGATCAGAGAAAAAAAAAATATACGTGATAAACAATTTCACAATAGCAATAAGAAGAAGGTTATAAATATATTAGCAAATAACAATTTTCCAAATCACATAATTAATAAATTAATATCAGAATATAGAAATAGAAGAACAGAAAATACTAATAATAATACAGAACAAAAATTATTTAAATATATAACATACATACCAGATATATCAGAAAGGTATACCTTCGTCGGCCCTGTAGCAAAAATCAGCCGGCGAAGTAAAAGGTTGAAATAGCTACAAAAAAAAAAAAAAAAAAAATGTCTATCTTCTCATCTTTCCTAATCTCTCTCGTCAATACTATCCCCTCGTTTTCAGTTCCGGCGCAATGCATTGCATATATAGGGGTCATCCCCTGAGTGCTGGTCCTACTCCTAAAACAAAACAATCAGCAATTGCCCGTGGTGGAAAGAGTATCAGTTACTATGTCAAGAATATTCTTTCGGCCGCGTGCGGTTAAAAAGGTTTTAGCGAATCTCAACGTAAACAAGTCTCCTGGGCCGGATGGCATTCCAGCACTGGTCTTGAAGCAGTGCTTTTCGATGCTAGCGCGTCCATTGGCTAAGATATTCAGCGCATCGTACCATGCTGGTAAATTTCCAATGTGCTGGAAGTTAGCCAATATAACGCTAATCCCTAAGAAAGGAGAGGCGCAATACCCCGAAAATTACCGCCCAATTGCAGTTTGTTCTGCACTTTCCAAAGTAATGGAAAGTATGACATATTTCCACCTGGTAAGGTATCTGGAGACTAACACCTTAACTAACGACCGGCAGTATGGTTTTCGCAGTGCTCGCTCTACGGGAGACCTGCTGGCTCTGTTAACAGAGAAATGGTGTAATTCCATTCACCATTTCGGCGAGAGTAAGGTGGTGGCTCTAGATATCTCAAAAAGCTTTTGATAGAGTGTGGCATAATGCACTTCTGTCAAAACTGACTGCTTTTGGTGTCGGTGATGATTTCTCTCGCTTTATAGCGAGCTTCCTCAGAGACCGCACTACTCGAGTTGTTATAGACGGGGTCTCATCAAACGAGTAAATTCAGGGGTGCCGCAAGGTTCTGTTCTATCTCCTACTCTCTTCCTCATCTTTATAAATGACCTTCTATGTCAGACTTAAACCCTAACTACTCTTCCGCGGATGATAGCAGCATTAACAACTCTTTTTCGTTCACCAGCCGGCCAAGCCTGGAGGAGATTGACGTCAGAAGACGAAGAATGAACAAAACGCTCACGAGTGATCTCGTATCAATCTCCGAATGGGGCCTCGCGAACAGGGTTTACTTTAAGCCTCATAAGACGCAGTGCTGCGTGTTTACGCATAGGCGGCTGGTCTTAGGGAATCAGAAGCTCTTGATGTTCTTGGTATGAAAATACAGTGTGACGTTCGGTGGACTGATCACATTTTTCATATTGCAAAAGAAGCATTTAAGTGCCTCGGCTTTTTAAGACGGTGTAAGACCCGCACTTCACAGAGGGCGCATCCTTTTGTGGTCGAGTTGTCAGTGAATCGCACCACGCATTACAGAGAGAATTCGTTCTTTAGCCGAACGGTTCGTATGTGGAACAGACTTCCAGCAGAGGTCTTTCTAGCCAATTTCAACTTGGGGAGGTTCAAATCGAACGTCCACAAACACTACTCCCTCTATCCTCCTTCCAATAACCAACTTTCCTAGTTCTAGCACAATGCATCGCATATGTAGGGGTCATCCCCTGAGTGCTGGTCCAAGAAAAAAAAATCTAGAATTTACAATACAGATAAATATAGAATAGTTCATTGAACGTGTAATACATTAAACAGACTACTTAGTAAAACTAAAGATAATACTGTGGTTTTCACGAATAATCGCGTAAGTTATAAAACTATAATTTTCAGTAGAGCAAAAACAATTATTTTTTTCAATTGCGGCTTCTGTAGATGCTTTTTTAAACTTTTTTCTTTACTATCTACTTAGCAGTGACTTTCTACGTATCATACATAGTTTTCATTAAAAAATCCTCACAGGACCAGAATCTGTAAAAGGATTAAAAATGCATATGTTTGAATGACTCATTAAGTGTGTGCAATATAACATCATATCTCCACATAAATTTTTTTTGTTAAAATAAATGTTATCATTTTAATCACACATGACCACTTACGTTAATGTTTTAGCACACAAGTTGGCGACATATTAAGAGTTTTTGATCCTTATAGCACAACGTATGCTGTAAAACAAAATCGATTTATTTATATATTTTTATTTATTATTTTTTTTTTACGTTTTATAACGCAATTTTATTAAACTTAAGATAATTAATTCAATAAAATACAAAAACATGAAGAAACAAAATTAAACAAAAACAATTCTTCACAGAATAACATTATAAAGCATAAAATAATTCATTTAAAAAGTATATTTATTTCCTTCACATATACTCGTACATATAAAAAAGGAACAGACAAATTCTGTAGTACAATATTTATTTATTAGTTTTCTACATCTTCCTCATCTATGTATAATGTATTTTGAGATGTTTCGGAAACTTTGATATTTTTATAAAAATCGTGGAATAAATCCGGAATTAATGGCAGCAAATGTATTAAGTCTTTTGTTTTCTCGGAAGAAATAGGAAGTGTTTCAACATTGTTAGACTGAAGTCTATAGTTGAAAACATCTTCTGATGAAATTTTCTTACTTTTAAGTATCTTTGTTGATGTGTTAACATCTATACGCGCGCCTCTAGGGCAGTAAACTATCAGTTTCAATACATACGCAAGTGTAAGTGTAAGAGTTTGTTTGTTCGTTGCTTGGCAGTCGGTATTGAAAGTGATTATTGGGCGATTTTCATATAATTTTCCCACGCGATTTTCTCCGGAAATTCATAGCCGATTTTATTAATTTTTAGATTAAAACGCTAGTGCGGGTTTCGACGAAGAGTTAAGGCCAAAAATTAAGGCGATCCGATATCGGCGAGCGGAGATTTAAGTGTTTTAATTCGGAGTATTAATTTGGAGTAATATTAAAAAAGTGTTTTATGTTGATCTTCGGTTTTGTCTTATGCATAGCAAAGAGAATAGTGACGTGGTTATACGTACATATGTATATAAAAATGAGATAGCAAGACAGCAACGTATGTAGCTTATGTACAAACATAACAATGTATGTATGTACATTTGTCTGTTGCTTTGCATTCTCTTTGTTTTTTGTGGGTTTAATATAAAATAAATAAACAAAAAGGTGTTAACACATCGCCCGTGAGTTCGAACACTCATTGATTTTTTCTTTTTTTCGACAGCAACACTAAAATATTCTTTAAATTCAATTTTATCAAACGAACCTTTTTTATAAATAATATTTCGCATATTTTTCCACAAAACTTTTTCCCTGTTTATATTTTTATTTACTTTTTGGAAGATATGCTTAAATGTATTTTCAAAGTTGAGGAAGTCAGCGGTATTCATTTCAGAAACTTCAAATTTATTAGATTTTCTGCCGCATGTTTTTATAAGCTGAATCCAATCGTGAGGATGGTAAACTTCCAGTACATTTTTCTTCTTCTGCCGTTCACTTATACTGTGATCGCTGTCACATTCTAAGTGTGTATGGCCAGGTTCTAAAAATTTTTGCTCGATAAGTTCTACGTTTATCCCAGGTTGATTAACGAGGAGAACAAGCATAGCAGTAACAATATTGTTCTTATTTTGGCCAGAACATGTATCCGAATAAATCACAACATGGCTTTTAAGATCAATATTAATTTTAAAATATTTCCATATGCATGATGCAATTTCATTAGCTCCTCTTCCACCTATTGTTTCATTCCAAACAAAACAGTAGGTCTTCTTTGTCGAACAGTTTCTTATTGTAAAGTTAAATGTCCAGAGACATCGTTTATAAAATGCTATTGAAGAATTAAGATTTGGTGTTGGTAAGCATTTTTGAAGATCCATACATAACACAGTTTTTGTTACATCCGCTTTGTCAGATTTTTTGTTTGCGTATGCCTCCTCGGCTAATTTTTTATGTTTATCACGATCAACAATAAGCTAATTTTTAATCTCATACGATTTTGCATGTTTGATGGCTATAGAAAACTGATCACACTTCGAGCAAGTATCTAGACTAGGTTTCTTAAATTTCAATTTTTCTTTTTTAAAGAGCCGACGATAGGTGGCATACGAAACGTAATTTTCCATATTTTTTTTTTTTTTTTTTTTTTTAGGAGTAGGACCAGCACTCAGGGGATGTCCCCTATATATGCAATGCATTGCGCTGGAACTGAAAACGAGGGGATAGTATTGAGGGGACAGACTAGGAAAGATGAGAAGATAGACAGTTTTTTTGTAGCTATTTCAACCTTTTACTTCGCCGGCTAATTTTTGCTACAGGGCTTATACAGTTTAAATAGGTTTAAATTTTCCGCTAAATACTTCTGGTTTGTATGAGCTCGGGAATATTGAGACTCATAGGCCGGAAACGATCTTATGTGCGCTATTATTTCGTCTTTTTTTGACTGAGGTAAACTATTTTTAGAAGATGTGGATTTTCCGCGTTAGTCTTCTAAATTCTTTTTACCAACAATTTTTTGTTGGACGCTGCGCAGAAATCCTTCTGTTTCTCCGTATATGTTAACAAAACATTTTTTACATACATTTTCAGCTGTATCTCCAACAAATATCCGATATTTATAAGTGTAATTGCGTTCTTTTTTATTCGCATAAAGATTTTTTGATGATTTTTTTAATGAGTCCTGAATTCGCCTGAACATATACGCAACGCGGCTAGTGTATTTACCTAACTTCCAATATTCGTTAAACTGTATTAAACGATATTCATCCGAAATTTTCTCTTTGCATCGTAGTCGGCAAACACCCAATTATTTGCTGCATCTCTCAGATATAATATTTCCACTTCTTATTGAAGTATATTTTTTGCCAGAATTCCTTTTTGCTTTAATGTCTGAAATTTGTTTTGAGAGCGATCCATTTGCTTTCTTTCCATCATTATTAATTGGCATTTGCCGCTCTTTAAAAAAAACATATCAGCACTCTTTAATGTTAAAACAGCATTTGTGTAACTACTTACCATTATCAATTAAAATTTCAGTTACACTTTCCATATCACTATCTGTTAAAATTCTCCTTTTTTTAATGGAATATCGTAAATATAGATTTTTGGCATAACAAAATGTTTATGTTTACTGTTGTTATTTTTTAAATCATCATAAAATGATTAATCATTGAACACTTCTTCAATAGTATTAATCGTTAATTTATCAAAAAAAATTTCACTTCTCTAAGAACGAATGTTGTGTGCACTCACATCGAAATCTAATACTAAAATGATAGACAAAAGCATTAACATCTCGCCCAATATAACAAACACTTTTCTCAAAAAACAACATAACGGGACTTAAAATTACAAACAACCGCTTATCTGATGCTGTTGCAACTCAAGAAGTCAGCAATAAACGCACAAGTACATACATATAAATTGTTATTAAGTGAAAAAATTTCAAAAAATACTTTCATATTTTTTGCACGAATAACAACATAACATCACATATGCTTTTTATTTCGAAAAATATTCAGCAATGTTACATTTTTTGTCGATATATATCGACATAAATCGTTAAAATTGGAAAATATTTTATTAAAAAGTTAACTTAAGTTGTTTTTAGCAGAAAAAAATTAATAATAGTACATTATATTCTAAAAAACTTAATACTTATAAAAACCTAATGCAAAATGTAGCACTTTGACATCATAATCTCAATTTCGGTAAAAATCGACTTACGCGATTATTCGTGAAAACCACAGAATATTGAAAAATGGGATAGATAAAATTTAGTATATAAAATACCATGCAAGGGGAATGATATAGAGAATTGTACTAAAGTATATATAGGTAGGACTAAATATAAATTAAAGACTAGGATAGCAAGTCACAAATCATATCAAAAATACAGGGATATAAATTCACAAAAAACAGCTTTATCTTCCCATTGTTCTAAAATTTAGAATCTAAATCATATAATTTTCCAGATTTTAAAAATGTTTCAATATTAAATACAGAAAATAACTGTAAACGTAGTTTAATGTTAGAAATAATAAACACACCATCATCACACAGAATAAATTTTAAAACAGATACAGAAAAATTAGCACAGAATTATAGACATTTAGTTAGTAAAAACTGTAGCTTTACATAATTCAATTGTGTATATTAACTGTTATTTGCTAGGGATAATTTATTGTATTATATGTATTATTGGTGTTATTATTATAATATATATATATATATATATATATATATATATATATATATATATATATATATATATACATATATAAATATATATGTATATCTATGTGTAGTATATATATATATATATATATATATATATATATATTTGAAGGAAAGACATTACACAAATAATATAACCAATTAATTTTTTTTGGAATGAGTTATAGCAAGTGTTATTAATGAAATGATGACTCTAAAATGATGAATCCTAAAATGTATGGTATATGTCCGATCAACACATGATCAAATGCATAGTTTACGATTCAACTTATTTTGATTAATTTTCAGTGGGCCACCTGGCGAAAATTAGTCGCACCAACTTAGATACTTCCGCCGGCTCATACACAACAACTGTGTTTATGATCATCATATGATCAAATGTATAGCTTACGATTCAATACTTTTTAATTAATTTTCAGTGGCGCAATCAATCGAAAATGAATCGCACCATTTTAGAAACCTCCGTCCGATTATGCGCATCAACTTTGCATCTCAGCTGCTGAAGATTTTATATCCTCTTTGTAACACGTTCTGAGTCCTAAAAGTACAGTCGGTAGCAACGACAACCAAGGAGTGTCTTTGGTACTCATCAGAGAGGCCTTTAGTGTCCTATGCCACCTTTCAATCATCCCATTGGCCGCCGGATGGTATGGCGTGGTTCTTATACGATGCGATCCAATTAATTTTGTAAGTTCTGAAAATAGGGCTGACTCAAATTGGGATCCCTGGTCCGTAGTGATTATTTTCGGTGATTCAAAACGTGAAATCCAGGTAGAGAAAAATTTTTCGGCCACTGTTTCAGCGGTCCTTAAGCGGTGCAATTTCTGGCCACCTGCTAAAGCGGTCTATCATTGTTAAGCAATACCTGTAGCCTTTGTACTAAGGAAGTACGATGATGTCTATATGTACGTGATCAAATCGATCCGATTTTGGAAACTCTGCTGGCTTGAGATGATTGTGACGTGCAACTTTTGCTCTTTGGCAATCTATGCATTCTTTTACCCACATGACAACGTCACGATTCATTGCGATCCATACATATTTCCCTTTAATTTGCTTAAGAGTTGCTTTTGCGCCTGGATGGGCTAAGGTGTGAATGCTATTAAATAGTGTCCTGCGAAGATTTTTCGGAATGTATGGTCTGTTTACGGATGTTGAAGTGTCGCATATAATGCTAATATCTGGTGCTAGTTGTAGCCGTTCAAGGTTCAATGAGGTGTTGTTGTTTTTAAAAAACTCCTGTAGTTCAGAATCATTGTTTTGTGCTGTTTGTATTTCGTCTAAAGCTAGGTTTGTTGGCATGGAAATTTCATTTATACGCGAAAGAGCATCTGCTACCATATTGTTGGGGCCGCAAATGTGAATCAAATTTGTTGAAAATTGGGTTATGTAGGAAAGTTGTCTAGGCGACGCTTTATCAGGTTTCTGCTGAAAAGCATAAACTAACGGCTTGTGGTCCGTTCTAATTAAAAACTCTCGACCATCTAAAATATGTTTAAAGTATTTAATAGCTACATAAATAGCGAGAAGCTCACGGTCATATGTACTGTAGTTGCGTTGTGACTGTTTTAGTTTTACCGAGAAAAATCCGATAGGTTTCCACTCGTCATCAGTTTGTTGTTCTAGGTGTGCACCAACAGACACATCTGAGGCATCTGTAGTTAACCTTAGTAGTGCTTTTGGACTCAAAAAAATTAGGGATGTAATATCCACCAAACTATTTCTGCAGGCCTCAAAAGAGGCATCAAGTGCTGGTGTCCAGTTAATTAAGCATTGATCATTTTTCTTACTCCCTTTGAATAAGTTGTTGAGTGGTGACTGCAATTGAGCTGCGCTAGGAATGAATTTTCTATAAAAAATGGTTTGCAGTCTTGCAGATTCGAACTTAAGCCCGTTGACAAAATTAACAATTTTCTATAAAAGTTCAAAATTCCAAGGAATCGTCTCATTTCTAAAACTGTTTTTGGCTTCGGGTATACTTTGATAGCTGCGATTCGGTCTTCGGGTGGTTTCAAACCCGTCGGAGATATAATGTATCCCAAAAACGTAATACTAGTTACCCCAAAGTCACATTTAGATGCGTTAATGGACAAGTTTGCTTGTCTTAGCTTTTCGAGAACGCTATGTACATGTTGTTTGTGCTGATCCTGATTTTCAGAAACAATTAGGATGTCATCCAAGTAACAAAAAACAAAATCGCAGTTGCGAAAAATAGTGTCCATGTATCTTTGGAATGTTTGAGTGGCATTTTTTAAGCCAAAAGGCATAACTACAAACTCGAACAATCCGAATGGCGTTTTGAGTGCCGTTTTTTCAACATCATTGGGGTTCATTGGTATATTATAGTATGCCTTATTTATGTCAATTTTAGAAAATATTTGCTTGTTGTATAGTTTTTCTCCGATATCATCTAACATTGGTATTGGATATTGGTCAGGAGTGGTATGTGCATTTAATTTCCTGTAATCAGCACAGGCTCTCCAGCTACCAGTATTTTTTTTTGACTACATGTATGGGGCTAGACCAGGGGCTGCAAGATGGACGAATTATACCCTGCTGTAGGAGTGAATCAAGTTCTTCTTTCATGGCCTTTAATTTTTCCCCAGCATAACGGTGAGACGGCTGCGCTATCGGTTGGCAGTCCACTAAGATACAGTGACAAACGTTAGATGACGTTGGAAGCTTGTATGTGTTTGCTCCAGTTAAGTTAATAAATTCGTTTATGTAATTGTTTATTGTAGATTGCGAGTTTATTGTGGAAACACTCTGTTGCTGTGTGTGCTCCAGGCTACCATTTGCCTTAATTGACGTGAGAGGGTCCACTAATTTTGATGCTTTTAGGTCTAGAATTAATCCATGGTGGTAAAGAAAGTCTGCACCCAAAATGGCAACATGTACATTTGCCACAATAAAATTCCACCTGAAAGATCTTCTTAAACCTAAATCAACTGCGAGTAGTTTGGTGCCATATGTAGGTATGGGAGTACCATTTGCCGCAAACATTTGCAGTGGATCTGAAACGATATAGTGATGACTGGTAAAACATCTTTTTGGTAATACGGAAACTACAGAACCTGAGTCCACAAGAAACTTTATACAATTATTTTTGTCAAACATGTGTAGACGTTTCTCTTTGCTGCCGCCAATGCTATTTATTGACGGCAGCCGCTGGAGTTTTCCTGACAGTTTGCTGTCTGCTGACTGTTAAACTCGCACGGTTGTTGACATTTTCGAAAAGATGTCCAAATTTTATGTGATAGTAGCATACTTTTTGCAGCTGGTTGCGGCTTCGAGACCTGCTACGGCTCTGCCGGGTGTTATTGTTATTGGTGTTAGCTATATTGACAGCGATATCGCTTAGTTTCTGTATTATTTGGTGTATTGATGTTTCAATAGCTCTTATTCTAGATTCTAAAGATATTATTTTTGACGGCCCAATAGCGTCGCAATACGATTTGTCTGGCGTCGAAACTGACATCACATGGTGAGTCGATGACGAGTTGTCTACTATTCGGTCAGCAATTTCGGCCAAATTCTCAAGATTTTGACCTTTGCAGACAGAAATTATACACCGCACGTTGTCAGGCATTCTTTGCATCCATAATGTCGTTAAGGCATCTTCCGAAACATTTGCACCAGCAAGATTTTGCATTTCGCGTAATAGTTGACTAGGTCGTCTGTTTGAAAGATCCAATCCAGTTAAAAGTTTTAAAAGTTGTCTCTCTTTTTTTTCTCCAAATCGTGCAACTAGTTCCTTCTTTAGTTTATCATATTTCCCCGATGCTGTGGGATTCTTCGCGACATCTGCTATTTGATGAAGCGTATCGGGATCCAGTGCAGTTATGACAGTGCAATATTTTGAGAGATCAGACGTAATCCGATTAACATGCAAAAGTCCATCAACTTGTGTGAACCATAGCTCAGGGTCACTTGCTAAGAAATGAGGTAAACGTATAGCATTAATGGACTCAACGTTGAATGTTGAGGAGGCGGCAAGATTTCCATTGTTGTTTTGTGTTTCCACGCCATGTTTCTCATCATTCTTCTGCATATTGTTACTACCTGTGGGACGTTCGGGAGAACTGTCTACGCCCATTGCATAAATTATCTTTTTTAAACCGTGTTCTTTCCTTCTCGGGGTCACCAAAAATGTGGGTCTTGCTATATTCAAATAACAAAACTATCGTAGAAAAAAGGTTAAACACGTGTCTTGTTCAGTCTCATAAATTGAAGTAGTTTTTATTTATTCTAGTTAATAGTAATAATATGTGTTTAGTATACATTATTCAGTGTTGCTTTTTATTGGAATCGTACCTAGAGCTGCCACAAATTAATTTTCAGTGGCGCCATCTATCGGAAATTAATCGCACCAACTTAGAAACCTCAGTCGGCTCATGCGAAACAACTTTGATCATAGCATGATCAAATGCGCAGTTTACGATTTAATTAATTTTGAGTAATTTTCAGTGGCGCCACCTGTCGAAAATTGGTCATACCAACATAGAAACCTTCGTCGACTTATACACAACAACTTTGCTAAAGATCATAAATGCATAGCTTACGATTCAATACATTTTAATTAATTTTCAGTGGCGCCATCTATCGGAAATTCATCGCACCAACTTAGAAACCTCCGTCGGCTCATGCGCAACAACTTTGCTAAAGATCATAACATGATCAAATGCATAGTTTAATATTCTATAAAGGACATACAGCCATCCAAACATTCATTTATATATATACGAGAATTTTATATATTAGATATATATATATATATATATATATATATATATATATATATATATATATATATATATATATATTTGTGTGTATGTATGTGTTCGTATGTGTATATATGTAAATTTTTTTTCTTGGACCAGCACGCTATGCATTGCCCTGGAACTGAAAACGAGAGAATAGTATTGAGGGGACAGACTAAGAAAGATGAGAAGATAGACAATTTTTTTTAGCTATTTCAACCTTTTACTACTACATACATATGTGTATGTGCATATGTATATATACGTATGTATGTTTCTTTATGTACGTTTATAGGTTTTTAAAAAAGTTTATTTACATATATGCGCCTAAATTTCTACTATAAGTTCTTCATCTTATACATACATACATATATAAACAAGTGAAAGTGCTATATTCGGCTGTGCCGAATCTTAATATCACTACCTCCCATATTTTAAGTTGTTTAAAAAGTGTTAAATCGTGACATATTAGTGGTCCTGATGGCATTCCAAGTTACGTCAGAATTAACTGTGGTTCTGCCTTACTAACTCCATTGTTCATAATATTTAACGCAACTATAAATTGTGGTCATTTTTCAGATATTTGGAAAAAGTTTTATATTATACTACTGTTTAAAGCAGGAAATAAGTCTGAAATAAGCAATTACAGAGGAATAGCGAAACTGAGTGTAATTCCAAAACTTTTTGAAAAATGTATGGTGGATAGTCTTAATCATCAAATTTCTTCCTTATTATCACCCTTTCAACATGGTTTTCGTAAAAGTTTTTCTGCTATGACTAATATTTTCCAGTTAACAACTTTAGTGAATGCAGCTTTCGCGAAAGGTTATCACACGGATGTCATCTACACTGATTTCAGCAAGGCATTTGACAAAATTAATCATGCGCTGCTCTTAAAGAAATTAGACATAATGGATTTTAATAATAATTTATTATTTTTTTTAGGAGTAGGACCAGCACTCAGGGGATGACCCCTATATTTGCAATGTATTGCGCCGGAACTGAAAACGAGGGGATAGTATTGAAGGGACAGATTAGGAAAGATGAGAAGATAGACAGTTGTTTTTTTGTAGCTATTTCAATCTTTTACTTCGCCGGCTAATTTTGCTACAGGGCCGACGAAGGTGGGTGCTGTTACTCTGCTTTTTTAGTACATGATAGTGTCAGTCGCTGCCAATTATGTTCAGTGATCAGTGACTATGCTTTCATCATTGAAACAGGCTGGCAACAACTAACACAACCACGCACTAATGCTGTTTAGAAGAATTCAACACAATATTTCATGACTCAGCGCGGGCTCGAACTCACGACCCTCCGCTTCATAGTCTCGTGTTCTACTACCTCAGCCAACAGCACCCACAAATTATGCTGGATTAAATCTTATTTGTTAAACAGGACACAATCGGTAAAATTTAACGCTGCAGTTTCAAGGGACATTTCAGTAATCTCTGGTGTTCCGCAGGGGAGTCACCTTGGTCCAATTTTTTTCCTTCAGCAATGACCTACCAGAAGCAATAAAGTACTGTAATATATTGATGTAAGCGGACGACGTAAAAATATGGTGCGAAATAAAGCATACATCTGATCAACAATTCTTGCAGAATGATTTAAACAATTTTTATATTTGGTGTAAACTAAACTTGCAATTAAACTTGAACAAATGTAATCATATGCAATTTTCAAGATCACACAGCCCTGTTCACAACTATAACCTTGATGGTTATAATTTAAAAACGCTTCACGAAGTTATAGATTTGGGAATTTTACTCGATAGTAAACTTAATTTTGTCCAACACATTACTATGACTGTTAATAAATCCCGAAGTATCCTTGCATTCATTAAAAGATGGGCAAAATAGTTTAATGATCCTTATGTCACTAAAACATTGTATACTACATTAGTTTGGCCAATTTTAGAATATGGTAGCATAATTTGGGATCCACTGTATAACATTCATATTGAACGTCTTGAATCCGTTCAAAAACAATTTCTAATATTCTGCCTAAGAAACGTTTATAGAAATCGGATGGCACTTCCATCATACTCTACGAGATTAGCTGAAATTAATCTTCCTACTTTAAAGAGCCGGAGAACAATGCTCAACACCTCTTTTATGGTAAATATTTTCAGTGGTAACATCAACTCCGAATTTTTACTGAACAACGTATGTTTCAATATTCCTCAACGTTCACTTCGTTCTTTTAACCCACTCTATGTTGCAGCTTGTCGTACTAACTATGAAATGTCAGATCCTCTTAGAAAACTGCTTCAACTGTACCGAACACACTACCACTAATAGCCATTTCATATTCTGCGTCGCTATTACTTGCTGTTTCATCACGGTTTTCATCCTTTACTTCAATTTGCGGTTGCTCTTGTATTAACCATTTATTTGTAGTATGCCGACTACGCCATGTGTTATTTTCTAGCTGTTTAGTTAATCAATGTTTCTTTATTTATTCTTGTAATGATTCTTTACAAAATACATATGTTTAATGGAGATGCCATATAGATATTATTGTACATACATATATACAACAGACAATGTTCCAGTTAGTTGGTTCAAAATCTTGACTACTAAAGTTGCCACTATGACTGTTTTGTTATTTTTTTTTTTTTAGGAGTAGGACCAGCACTCAGGGGATGACCCCTACATATGCAATGCATTGCGCCAGAACTGAAAACGAGGGGATAGTATTAAGGGGACAGATGAGAAGATAGACAGTTTTTTTTTTGTAGCTATTTCAACCTTTTTACTTCGCCGGCTAATTTTTGCTACAGGGCCGACGAAGGTGGGTGCTGTTACTTTGCTTTTTAGTACATGATAGTGTCAGTCGATGGTTCCTGCAGGAGTGTCCTACTAGCTTTATAATTTTCTTCGCTTAATACTTCTCCCTACACGTTTGATTTAAGGTACAACAGTTCGCAGATAAGACAACATTTTGTACAGTTGTCACTTTTGGCAGATGTAGCGAGGCTTATATTGTTGAATTGCTTGATAACGGTAGAACTTCATTCCGCAGTTGCTTGCCTTACTCTCTCATTACGTCCAAGTCTACTAAAGGCTGTGCAATTAAGTATTCTTGAAAATCGCATTCATTCTTATCAAATCTCCATGTAGAGGGGTTCACTACCTTCTGTCTTTTATTATACCTTCACTTTTGATTTGATAAAACTATGGTTGGTGTTTTTCATACTGATAATAACACTGCTCAGCAGCAAAATCCTCCTTTAAATTAAACTATGTGGACTATATGGATTTTGATGCGCTAAACTCAAATCCGTTTTCAGTTGTTTTCCATCAGGTCGGGATTTTTTTTATTGGCGTGGCAAATTTTTCCCCCTAAATTTGTCAGGTACGTAGACATACATATTTCACCCTAACTCGAGAACGAGTCATCCGATTTTCAAAAGTAAAACACTAGAAGATGTGTAACAAAATTGTATTTATTTTAGTCAAACATGATTTTTCTCTATCTCATCGTTTTGGAATTATTCAGAAATTAATGGAGAAATTCGTAATTTTTTTTAGTTTAAAAATGGAATTAAAAAAAAACATAAAGCAAATATTCAATATTTTGCAAAATTTTCTGACAGCTGCTTATAAAATACGCTATAAAACATAAAAATCGGTTAAAAAATGTGGAGTTTTTATTTAATTTACCGCAGGTTAAAGTCATCATGTCGGTCTTTAGCATTTTAACTAACACCATATTACAATTTGATACTCCTTATAATATTTTATTAAATTCAGGTTTTACCATACAAAATTATTTTGTTAAAACTATTTTAAAACCACTTTCAAATTGGTTTTATGAAATGCAGCTTCGTTTTTGGCGGTGCTAAGTTGAATGCTGCCAAGTTATATATTGGAAACAGCTGGTATTGTTTATGTTTTTGCACAAGAGCGTTCTTTCTTTCAGAATCCGCTTACGATTTTTATATAAAAGAACTTAATTTCCAATTCTTGATGTTCTTCACTTTGAAGTTATAAGTAGTTCCATAATTTTAAAATATTCGTTCACAAAATGTAAAATAATTTATATTTTAGAGAGCATTGTAAAACTTTTTTCCTTCAAACAAAGACTTTTATTGTACAGCTTAGCTTGTCAATTAAGTGTTGTAATAATAGAGAAGTAAAATTAATAAATTCACATATTTCTATGAGCGATTTAATTTATTTTGAACAAGTTTATTATATAGCCTGTATGTTAAAACGACAATTTGCGGTGTCATTGTCTATAAATGTGGGATCTATTTTTTTGTATGTGCTTTTTTTAAGTTCTCCACAGATATCATAGTTCTTTAATATTAAAGACATCCTTTCAATCTTGCTTTCGCTCACTTCCTGTTGAGCATCGGATTTTCTTGCTACTCAATACTTTGAAGAAAATGTATTGTCAAACGTCTTGATGATGGATGATAAGCAACTGTCCCGATAGATTGTTTATTTGCAATTGCAATTTAATTCTGTAGTCTCGAAGGTTTGCTTTGTATTACGTAAGTTATATAGCTTGGACTTCGTGTTACCCTTTCAAATTAAGAAGCGGGTTGTCCATGCAGCATTTATGCCATTGTTTTTATATGGTCTGAAAGTTTATTCTGGGATATATGGTTATTTAATCAGAAGAATGAGGTTGGCGTTCAATAGGGTTATTATATATCTATATTCCCTTAGAATACGACAACATGTGTCTTCTTATGTGCTTAAATTCTTGGGTTTGTCTTTTGTTGATTTTCTTAAGTATAGAAACTTGTTACATTTTTATAAAGCCATTAAGTTGCAAGTGCCTTTGTACCTAACTGAATTATTTGAATTTGGTAGGTCTCATAGAAATAGACAGTTGAGGATTCCAAGGTTAACTACCTTGTTGGAGCGATCTTTTTATGTAAGAGTGGCAAGCGATTATAATGAATTTCCGATTGGTTTAAGAACATTTGATTGCTCTGTTGTCACCTACAAGAAGAAACTACTTCATGAGTTCAGCTCTAGTAGCCCTCCAATGTAGTGTGAATGGTTTTTTTTCTCTTTTTTCACAACTACTTTGGGAATATGGTTTCAAAATTGTTGCTTATAGTTTAATTTTATATTAGGATTTTATTATTTTTATTAATGTATTAAAATTTCTTTTTATTCCCTCCAAAAAAGAATTTGGAGGGTATATTCACTTTGTCATTCCGTTTGTAACGCATCGAAATATCCATCTCAGACCCCATAAAGTATATATATTCTTGATCAGTGATGAAATCTAAGACGAACTGAGCATGTCCGTCCGTCCGTCCGTCCGTCTGTGGAAATCACGATTCAGTCCAAACGAAAAGAGCTAGACTCTTGAAATTTGGCATAAACATATTTTAAAACTTAGAGCAGGTTAATTTCGAAGATGGGCTAAATCGGGCAAGAGGGCAAAAAGTTCCCCTAAGAAGAACTAAACCAACCCAGAAAAAACAACATAATTTTTAAAGTTTTTTGGTTATTTTGTTAAGCAAATGATATATTTTTATGTCAAATACGGTCCAACGCCTTAAACTTGGAGCCATTAAATAAAATAAAAATATTTTTTGACCCCGCCCACTTTAGCGGGCGTTATTATAGGCAAAAATAGCATAAAAATTTAACAAATTGTTTTACTTAACCCTACATTCTTTAAAAATAACACTTTTAAGCTTTAATGACGAAGCTGAGACGAAACCTGGTACTACTCTGCCCTACCCCCTCCTTCCCCTTCGCCCCCTAAATGACCCTACCAAAAAAAAATTTTTTTTTTTAATGTTGTATATAATCATCCCAAGCATTTATCTTTAGAGTTATATGACTGCCGATTTCTGCCCTACCTCCCCCCCCCACCTCTTCCTTTGCCCCCCCAAATGACCCTACCAAAAAAAATTTTTTTTTTAAATTTTGTATATAATCATCCCAAGCATTTATCTTTAGAGTTTTATGACTGCCGATTTCTGCCCTAACCCCCCCCCCCCCTTTTCCTTTGCCCCAAAAATGACCCTACCAAAAAAAAAATGTTTTTTTAAATTTTGTATATAATCATCCCAAGCATTTATCTTTAGAGTTTTATGACTACCGATTTCTGCCCTACCTCCCCCCCCCCCCACCTATTCCTTTGCCCCCTAAATGACCCTACCAAAAAAAAATTTTTTTTTTAATTTTGTATAAAATCATCCCAAGCATTTATCTTTAGATTTTTATGACTGCCGATTTCTGCCCTACCCCCCCCCCCCCTTTCTTTGCCACCAAAATGACCCTACCAAAAAAAAAAATTTTTTTTTAAATTTTGTATATAATCATCCCAAGCATTTATCTTTAGAGTTTTATGACTGCCTGTTGCTGCCCTACCCCCTTCTCCCCCTTTGCCCGCTAAATGACCCTATTAAAAATATATATAAATTTTTTTTATTTTGTGTGTAATCATCCCAAGCAATTATTTTTACAGTTTTATGTGTATCTGTTTCTGCCCTACCCCCTCTCCCCCTTCGCCCTTTAAATGACCCTATCAAAAAAAAAGAAATTTTAATTTTGTATATAATTATCCCAAGCATTTATTTTTAGAGTTTTATGACAAAGGTGAAATGTTTCCCCCACAGCCCTTGCCAGAGCGACCCCGCCAAAATACAGTTTTTATAGCCTCCAAAGAGAATTGTGATGAAGTCTAAGACGGTCTAGCAATGCCCATACGTTCGTCTTTGGAAAACATGATATTGTATATTTTTGAACCCCGCCCCCTTTAGTGGGCGTTGACGTAGGATATTATATAAAGGAACTCTGTCCCACCAAGTTAAACATATCAAATTCACTTACTAAATATTTGGAGGGTATTTAAGATTCGACCCGGTCGAATATAACGTTTTTACTTGTTTCTCTTTATATTTGTAATTAGCTTTTTTTATATACATCTATTTTATTGTACAACATGCATTTCTAGTTCTCCTTGTTGATTAGAAAAATGTCCTTGTTACCTTCAAAGATGGTTGCGTATTTTAAATTTAGGTGAACACCACTAATGTTATTACCTAAATGGCTATAGTAGGTTG
The DNA here is from genome assembly GCA_951800035.1 of Linnaemya tessellans. Taxonomy (NCBI): domain Eukaryota; kingdom Metazoa; phylum Arthropoda; class Insecta; order Diptera; family Tachinidae; genus Linnaemya; species Linnaemya tessellans. The sequence continues at coordinate 7,733,144 of OX637537.1, read as the reverse complement.
GCTATTTTTAGTTTTAAGTAAATATACGTTATACGAACGGTTAAGTGAGATATATTCTTCGCAAATAACGGAATAATACGCATAATCTATAGTAAGGCTGGACTTTTTATAGCATTTGATTTTTAAATTGTTGAGCCCAGCTAGTTGTTTTTTATTCCATGGTGAGCCAGTTGATAGGTGCAATTTTTCTTTTGGCACACAAGTTTCAAGAAAATATTATATTCTATTGAAGAATCTGAAAATGGTTGTGTTAATATCCGAGGAATGTCTATTAGGAATAGACAGTAAATCATTTTAACAGGTATTGTTTATAAGTTCTCCCAATGCAATATAATTATTTTTATTTTAACTGAGTACCTTATGGGCGCTATTACGTGTTGAGTTAAGTTTAAACGGTTTGGAGAAGTACATATACATATAGGATCAGAACGGCATATTAATAATAATCAATGTCATTATTGAAAACTAAATCACGCAGTTTTCCAAAGTTATTGTGAATATCATTTATTTGATGTAGTTAATAAATTGGGATTAAATAAGAAAAATCCGGAACACGTTTCCATGAAATGAACGGCAAATTAAAGTCCTGAACAACAGCAAAAAACTATCATTTAGTACAGCACATGCCAAAATGGAATCAATGGCTTGAACATGCTTGGAGTAAATTGGAGCATCCACACAATGAGGAGTATAGGAATCACATAAGTTTTCTGAATTGTAGACATTGTCATTTAGCCAAATTTCAATAAGTATATTAAATGATATAGAAAATTGTAACTATTATTATATTAAATCATAGAAATCACATTGAACACAATGTTTGAACGACGCACAACTTAGGTTGAGAAAACAAACGACTTTGCACTTGGATGACAGCATCAGTATTTAATTTTAATTTAACATAAAAGCCAATGTTCTCAATGGTTGTAGAAGATGTAAGACTACAAACGAAAATGTGGATTTTGGAGGTAACAACTAGTTGCTTAGGAACATTTTACCATCCCTATTAGATCAAGTTCTATCCTTTTTAGGTGAATCCTTTTTAATTAAAGGCATAGTATTATACTGAACCAGCAAAATCGGCATCAACATGATTTTTATTTTTGTTTCTTGAGGGTTTTTGGCGTTTAGGAGATGAATCAGATATATCAATCTGATTAAGCTGTTGGCTGAAGTAGTAGAACACGAGACTATGAAGCGGAGGGTCGTGAGTTCGAGCCCGCGCTGAGTCATGAAATATTGTGTTGAATTCTTCTGATCAGCATTAGTGCGTGGTTGTGTTAGTTGTTGGCAGTCTGTTTCAATGATGAAGGCATAGTCACTGGTCACTGAACATTATTGGCAGTGACTGACACCATCACGTACTAAAAGCAGAGTAACAGCACCCACCTTCGTCGGCCCTGTAGCAAAAATTAGCCGGCGAAGTAAAAGGTTGAAATAGCTACAAAAAAAAATGTCTATCTTCTCATCTTTCCTAATCTGTACCCTCAATACTATCCCCTCGTTTTCAGTTCTGGCGCAATGCATTGCATATATAGGGGTCATCCCCTGAGCGCTGGTCCTACTCCTAAAAAAAAAAAAAAAAAAAATAATTTCCCATAAGAGGTAATTTCATTAGAAAAAGATAGCATATTATGTTGAATGTTCAAAAAGGTGCTTTTAGTAATTTTAAAAAAATCTATAGAATACAACACCAACTTTTTGACAACCACAACACCACTGCAGACCTTTAGTGGTATTAAAAGCCTCAGCAATTGGATTAAAATCTCACTGCATTTGAAATGGCAAATGCCGTGGCATAGCGAACAACTTATCACTCGTTTATAATCATTATACATATTCATTTAAGCATTTAAATTTAGATTCATTAGCATATGCCATATTGAAGCGAAAAAAACTTCAAGCAAAAACTTTGGTACGACAAGTAATAAGTGAGATTATTATTTCAAATTTGGAATTAAAGTATAATATTCAACTCATTTCACAAATTTATTCGACATTTTTTGTTATTAATAAATATTTCGCATTGCGGCTTTTTAAGGAATATATAAAATTTATATATCAAATTACAAAATTTTATATATCTCTGAAGGAGACACACAAAGTGGAAAAATATTAGAATAAGCAAAGTTTTTTATACAAATTATTGACCTCTTGCTTAAATAAACATAATTTATTTATAATGTTCAATGCGGCAACGCTTTTCAATAATGCTGATATCGTGAGAGGCTATGCTGAATCTTAAATACCCTTCACAGATGTAATTATTCTTTCTTTCTTTCTTGCTAAAACAGAAAGTAAGTTTGATTAAAAAATTAAACTTTTAAATTTATCGGCTAGGAAGTTAAATGTTTGACTCCTCTTATTTCTAATACCGCTGAACGTCTTTCAAAAATATTACATATGTTTAATTTCCAAACAAAACGAAAAAATGCGTTTCATGTACCCCAAAAAGTTCTAATTGTCCAACCGTAGAATAGTTTTTTAGTTTTTTTTTTGGTTTTCAATACCAATTTATTTCTTCCTGAAGTATAAAATAGGTTTATTTCACTAAAAACACTAATTTTGGAATTTATATAAAGTAGGTAAACTTCATCATAAAAATTAGGAACTTTTATGTATAAAAAAATTTCGATTTTCCAACCCTGGAACCGAATTTTTAATTTTTAAAAATTTTAATACCAATTTAATTCTTTCTGAAGTATAAAATAGGTATAATTCACTAAAAACACAATAATTGGAATTTATGTGTGTACATAAAGTACACTTCCAACTCTGGAAGCGAATTTTAATTTTTTTAGCAATGCAATCCTTAGTGACGTATAAAATGACTTTACTTGACAAAAAGATTATAATTTTTAAGCTTTTTGGTCACTTATGTACTATAAAATATTTAATTTGCCCAACCCTGGAATCGAAATTTTGATTTTTTAAGATTTTAATACCAATATTAATTTCATTTAAGAAACACTTACAATTTGTAACCAATTTGGTCACTTTCCTGTACTAGATAATATTGCAATTATCCAACTCTGGATTCGAAATTTTGATATTTTTTAAATTTTTGATACCTATTTGGTTTTTCCTGAATTAAAAATTAGTTTTAATTAGTAAAAACCCAACGTTAGTTGCCTTTTTGGTTACTTTTAAATATAAAAAAATTTTAATTTCCCATACCTGTAAGGGAAATTTTAATTAAAAATTTTTTTAATTAAAATGAGGTATAAACTGGCTTTACTTAAGAAAAACTCAAAATTTGTAACCATTTTGGTTATTACATGAACTACAAAATATTGAATGTACCATAAAAACTTTCATTTTCCCAACCCTGGTAGCGAAATTTAAATTTTTTTCGTTATATTTTTAATCAGTGCAACTCTTCATGAGGTATAAAGTAGTTTTATTTAAGAAAAATTTAAAATTTTTAACCATTTTGGTTACTTTCAAATACTTCAAAATATTGCACTTGACCAACCCTGGATTCGAAATTTTGATTTTGTTTTAATTTTTGATACCAACTCTGTTATTCTTAAATTATAAAATAGTTTTAGCTAGCAAAAAAAAAACAACGTCAATTTCTCACCCCTGGAAGAGAAATTTTAGTTTTTAAAATTTTTTTTTACCAATGCAAATTTTTATGACGGATAAAGCGATTTTATTTAAGAAAAACTTAAAGTTTTTAACAATTTTAATTATTACATGTACTACAAAATACTGAATGGGCAAAAAAAACTTTTTATTTCCCATCTCTGGAAATTTTTTTTTATTTATTTTACTTTTTAATAAACCATTGAGGCTTCCCAAAGCATGAAATAGGTTTAATTTACAAACAACAACAAAAAAAATAACTGGTTTTTGGTATTAATTTTGCGTCGAGAAATTGGTGTAAGCTTCCTAGCTCTGAAACCGTACTTCGGATTTTTCTGAATTTCAATACCACTCTATTCAAATTCATTTCCAATCCAACGGTCCAAGAAAGAAGTCTCTACCTCTTCTGGGGGCTTGGGGAAACCTCGCTCAATCGTCACCGCTATTCATAAGAATCGAGAGTATATACACACGGAATGACAAACCTAGATAATATGTGAAGGGTATAAAAACAACAAGTAAAAACGTTATATTCGACCGGGTCGAATCTTAAATACCCTCCAAATATTTAGTAAGAAAATTTAGAATGTTTAACTTGGTGGGACAGAGTTCTATTATGTAATATCGTACGTCAACGGGGTTCAAAAATAGACAACGTGATGTTTTCCACAGACGACCGTATGGGCATTGCTAGATCGTCTCAGACTTCATCACAACTTATAAGTAGTTCCATAATTTTAAAATATTCGTTCACAAAATGTAAAATAATTTATATTTTAGAGAGCATTGTAAAACTTTTTTCCTTCAAACAAAGACTTTTATTGTACAGCTTAGCTTGTCAATTAAGTGTTGTAATAATAGAGAAGTAAAATTAATAAATTCACATATTTCTATGAGCGATTTAATTTATTTTGAACAAGTTTATTATATAGCCTGTATGTTAAAACGACAATTTGCGGTGTCATTGTCTATAAATGTGGGATCTATTTTTTTGTATGTGCTTTTTTTAAGTTCTCCACAGATATCATAGTTCTTTAATATTAAAGACATCCTTTCAATCTTGCTTTCGCTCACTTCCTGTTGAGCATCGGATTTTCTTGCTACTCAATACTTTGAAGAAAATGTATTGTCAAACGTCTTGATGATGGATGATAAGCAACTGTCCCGATAGATTGTTTATTTGCAATTGCAATTTAATTCTGTAGTCTCGAAGGTTTGCTTTGTATTACGTAAGTTATATAGCTTGGACTTCGTGTTACCCTTTCAAATTAAGAAGCGGGTTGTCCATGCAGCATTTATGCCATTGTTTTTATATGGTCTGAAAGTTTATTCTGGGATATATGGTTATTTAATCAGAAGAATGAGGTTGGCGTTCAATAGGGTTATTATATATCTACATTCCCTTAGAATACGACAACATGTGTCTTCTTATGTGCTTAAATTCTTGGGTTTGTCTTTTGTTGATTTTCTTAAGTATAGAAACTTGTTACATTTTTATAAAGCCATTAAGTTGTAAGTGCCTTTGTACCTAACTGAATTATTTGAATTTGGTAGGTCTCATAGAAATAGACAGTTGAGGATTCCAAGGTTAACTACCTTGTTGGAGCGATCTTTTTATGTAAGAGTGGCAAGGGATTATAATGAATTGCCGATTGGTTTAAGAACATTTGATTGCTCTGTTGTCACCTACAAGAAGAAACTACTTCATGAGTTCAGCTCTAGTAGCCCTCCAATGTAGTGTGAATGGTTTTTTTCTCTTTCTTCACAACTACTTTGGGAATATGGTTTCAAAATTGTTGCTTATAGTTTAATTTTATATTAGGATTTTATTATTTTTATTAATGTATTAAAATTTCTTTTTTCTCTTTATATTTGTAATTAGCTTATTTTATATACATCTATTTTATTGTACAACATGCATTTCTAGTTCTCCTTGTTGATTAGAAAAATGTCCTTGTTACCTTCAAAGATGGTTGCGTATTTTAAATTTAGGTGAACACCACTAATGTTATTACCTAAATGGCTATAGTAGGTTGGCTATTTTTAGTTTTAAGTAAATATACGTTGTACGAACGGTTAAGTGAGATATATTCTTCGCAAATAACGGAATAATTCGCATAATGTATAGTAAGGCTGTACTTTTTATAGCATTTGATTTTTAAATTGTTGAGCCCAGCTAGTTGTTTTTTATTCCATGGTGAGCCAGTTGATAGGTGCAATTTTTCTTTTGGCACACAAGTTTCAAGAAAATATTATATTCTATTGAAGAATCTGAAAATGGTTGTGTTAATATCCGAGGAATGTCTATTAGGAATAGACAGTAAATCATTTTAACAGGTATTGTTTATAAGTTCTCCCAATGCAATATAATTATTTTTATTTTAACTGAGTACCTTATGGGCGCTATTACGTGTTGAGTTAAGTTTAAACGGTTTGGAGAAGTACATATACATATAGGATCAGAACGGCATATTAATAATAATCAATGTCATTAGTGAAAACTAAATCACGCAGTTTTCCAAAGTTATTGTGAATATCATCTATTTGATGTAGTTAATAAATTGGGATTAAATAAGAAAAATCCGGAACACGTTTCCATGAAATGAACGGTAAATTAAAGTCCTGAACAACAGCAAAAAACTATCATTTAGTACAGCACATGCCAAAATGGAATCAATGGCTTGAACATGCTTGGAGTAAATTGGAGCATCCACACAATGAGGAGTATAGGAATCACATAAGTTTTCTGAATTGTAGACATTGTCATTTAGCCAAATTTCAATAAGTATATTAAATGATATAGAAAATTGTAACTATTATTATATTAAATCATAGAAATCACATTGAACACAATGTTTGAACGACGCACAACTTAGGTTGAGAAAACAAACGACTTTGCACTTGGATGGCAGCATCAGTATTTAATTTTAATTTAACATAAAAGCCAATGTTCTCAATGGTTGTAGAAGATGTAAGACTACAAACGAAAATGTGGATTTTGGAGGTAACAACTAGTTGCTTAGGAACATTTTACCATCCCTATTAGATCAAGTTTTATCCTTTTTAGGTGCATCCTTTTTAATTAAAGGCATAGTATTATACTGAACCAGCAAAATCGGCATCAACATGATTTTTATTTTTGTTTCTTGAGGGTTTTTGGCGTTTAGGAGATGAATCAGATATATCAATCTGATTAAGCTGTGGCAAATAATTTCCCATAAGAGGTAATTTCATTAGAAAAAGATAGCATATTATGTTGAATGTTCAAAAAGGTGCTTTTAGTACTTTTAAAAAAATCTATAGAATACAACACCAACTTTTTGACAACCACAACACCACTGCAGACCTTTAGTAGTATTAAAAGCCTCAGCAATTGGATTAAAATGTCACTGCATTTGAAATGGCAAATGCCGTGGCATAGCGAACAACTTATCACTCGTTTATAATCATTATACATTTTCATTTAAGCATTTAAATTTAGATTCATTAGCATATGCCATATTGAAGCGAAAAAAACTTCAAGCAAAAACTTTGGTACGACAAGTAATAAGTGAGATTATTATTTCAAATTTGGAATTAAAGTATAATATTCAACTCATTTCACAAATTTATTCGACATTTTTTGTTATTAATAAATATTTCGCATTGCGGCTTTTTAAGGAATATATAAAATTTATATATCAAATTACAAAATTTTATATATCTCTGAAGGAGACACACAAAGTGGAAAAATATTAGAATAAGCAAAGTTTTTTATAAAAATTATTGACCTCTTGCTTAAATAAACATAATTTATTTATAATGTTCAATGCGGCAACGCTTTTCAATAATGCTGATATCGTGAGAGGCTATGCTGAATCTTAAATACCCTTCACAGATGTAATTATTCTTTCTTTCTTTCTTGCTAAAACAGAAAGTAAGTTTGATTAAAAAATTAAACTTTTAAATTTATCGGCTAGGAAGTTAAATGTTTGACTCCTCTTATTTCTAATACCGCTGAACGTCTTTCAATAATATTACATATGTTTAATTTCCAAACAAAACGAAAAAATGCGTTTCATGTACCCCAAAAAGTTCTAATTGTCCAACCGTAGAATAGTTTTTTAGTTTTTTTTTTTTTGGTTTTCAATACCAATTTATTTCTTCCTGAAGTATAAAATAGGTTTATTTCACTAAAAACACTAATTTTGGAATTTATATAAAGTAGGTAAACTTCATCATAAAAATTAGGAACTTTTATGTATAAAAAAATTTCGATTTTCCAACCCTGGAACCGAATTTTTAATTTTTAAAAATTTTAATACCAATTTAATTCTTCCTGAAGTATAAAATAGGTATAATTCACTAAAAACACAATAATTGGAATTTATGTGTGTACATAAAGTACACTTCCAACTCTGGAAGCGAATTTTAATTTTTTTAGCAATGCAATCCTTAGTGACGTATAAAATGACTTTACTTGACAAAAAGATTATAATTTTTAAGCTTTTTGGTCACTTATGTACTATAAAATATTTAATTTGCCCAACCCTGGAATCGAAATTTTGATTTTTTAAGATTTTAATACCAATATTAATTTCATTTAAGAAACACTTACAATTTGTAACCAATTTGGTCACTTTCCTGTACTAGATAATATTGCAATTATCCAACTCTGGATTCGAAATTTTGATATTTTTTTAATTTTTGATACCTATTTGGTTTTTCCTGAATTAAAAATTAGTTTTAATTAGTAAAAACCCAACGTTAGTTGCCTTTTGGTTACTTTTAAATATAAAAAAATTTTAATTTCCCATACCTGTAAGGGAAATTTTAATTAAAAATTTTTTTAATTAAAATGAGGTATAAACTGGCTTTACTTAAGAAAAACTCAAAATTTGTAACCATTTTGGTTATTACATGAACTACAAAATATTGAATGTACCATAAAAACTTTCATTTTCCCAACCCTGGTAGCGAAATTTAAATTTTTTTCGTTATATTTTTAATCAGTGCAACTCTTCATGAGGTATAAAGTAGTTTTATTTAAGAAAAATTTAAAATTTTTAACCATTTTGGTTACTTTCAAATACTTCAAAATATTGCACTTGACCAACCCTGGATTCGAAATTTTGATTTTGTTTTAATTTTTGATACCAACTCTGTTATTCTTAAATTATAAAATAGTTTTAGCTAGCAAAAAAAAAACAACGTCAATTTCTCACCCCTGGAAGAGAAATTTTAGTTTTTAAAATTTTTTTTTACCAATGCAAATTTTTATGACGGATAAAGCGATTTTATTTAAGAAAAACTTAAAGTTTTTAACAATTTTAATTATTACATGTACTACAAAATACTGAATGGGCAAAAAAAACTTTTTATTTCCCATCTCTGGAAATTTTTTTTTATTTATTTTACTTTTTAATAAACCATTGAGGCTTCCCAAAGCATGAAATAGGTTTAATTTACAAACAACAAAAAAAAAATAACTGGTTTTTGGTATTAATTTTGCGTCGAGAAATTGGTGTAAGCTTCCTAGCTCTGAAACCGTACTTCGGATTTTTCTGAATTTCAATACCACTCTATTCAAATTCATTTCCAATCCAACGGTCCAAGAAAGAAGTCTCTAGCTCTTCTGGGGGCTTGGGGAAACCTCGCTCAATCGTCACCGCTATTCATAAGAATCGAGAGTATATACACACGGAATGACAAACCTAGATAATTTGTGAAGGGTATAAAAACAACAAGTAAAAACGTTATATTCGACCGGGTCGAATCTTAAATACCCTCCAAATATTTAGTAAGAAAATTTAGAATGTTTAACTTGGTGGGACAGAGTTCTATTATGTAATATCGTACGTCAACGGGGTTCAAAAATAGACAACGTGATGTTTTCCACAGACGACCGTATGGGCATTGCTAGATCGTCTCAGACTTCATCACAACTTATAAGTAGTTCCATAATTTTAAAATATTCGTTCACAAAATGTAAAATAATTTATATTTTAGAGAGCATTGTAAAACTTTTTTCCTTCAAACAAAGACTTTTATTGTACAGCTTAGCTTGTCAATTAAGTGTTGTAATAATAGAGAAGTAAAATTAATAAATTCACATATTTCTATGAGCGATTTAATTTATTTTGAACAAGTTTATTATATAGCCTGTATGTTAAAACGACAATTTGCGGTGCCATTGTCTATAAATGTGGGATCTATTTTTTTGTATGTGCTTTTTTTAAGTTCTCCACAGATATCATAGTTCTTTAATATTAAAGACATCCTTTCAATCTTGCTTTCGCTCACTTCCTGTTGAGCATCGGATTTTCTTGCTACTCAATACTTTGAAGAAAATGTATTGTCAAACGTCTTGATGATGGATGATAAGCAACTGTCCCGATAGATTGTTTATTTGCAATTGCAATTTAATTCTGTAGTCTCGAAGGTTTGCTTTGTATTACGTAAGTTATATAGCTTGGACTTCGTGTTACCCTTTCAAATTAAGAAGCGGGTTGTCCATGCAGCATTTTTGCCATTGTTTTTATATGGTCTGAAAGTTTATTCTGGGATATATGGTTATTTAATCAGAAGAATGAGGTTGGCGTTCAATAGGGTTATTATATATCTACATTCCCTTAGAATACGACAACATGTGTCTTCTTATGTGCTTAAATTCTTGGGTTTGTCTTTTGTTGATTTTCTTAAGTATAGAAACTTGTTACATTTTTATAAAGCCATTAAGTTGCAAGTGCCTTTGTACCTAACTGAATTATTTGAATTTGGTAGGTCTCATAGAAATAGACAGTTGAGGATTCCAAGGTTAACTACCTTGTTGGAGCGATCTTTTTATGTAAGAGTGGCAAGGGATTATAATGAATTGCCGATTGGTTTAAGAACATTTGATTGCTCTGTTGTCACCTACAAGAAGAAACTACTTCATGAGTTCAGCTCTAGTAGCCCTCCAATGTAGTGTGAATGGTTTTTTTCTCTTTCTTCACAACTACTTTGGGAATATGGTTTCAAAATTGTTGCTTATAGTTTAATTTTATATTAGGATTTTATTATTTTTATTAATGTATTAAAATTTCTTTTTTCTCTTTATATTTGTAATTAGCTTTTTTTATATACATCTATTTTATTGTACAACATGCATTTCTAGTTCTCCTTGTTGATTAGAAAAATGTCCTTGTTACCTTCAAAGATGGTTGCGTATTTTAAATTTAGGTGAACACCACTAATGTTATTACCTAAATGGCTATAGTAGGTTGGCTATTTTTAGTTTTAAGTAAATATACGTTGTACGAACGGTTAAGTGAGATATATTCTTCGCAAATAACGGAATAATTCGCATAATGTATAGTAAGGCTGTACTTTTTATAGCATTTGATTTTTAAATTGTTGAGCCCAGCTAGTTGTTTTTTATTCCATGGTGAGCCAGTTGATAGGTGCAATTTTTCTTTTGGCACACAAGTTTCAAGAAAATATTATATTCTATTGAAGAATCTGAAAATGGTTGTGTTAATATCCGAGGAATGTCTATTAGGAATAGACAGTAAATCATTTTAACAGGTATTGTTTATAAGTTCTCCCAATGCAATATAATTATTTTTATTTTAACTGAGTACCTTATGGGCGCTATTACGTGTTGAGTTAAGTTTAAACGGTTTGGAGAAGTACATATACATATAGGATCAGAACGGCATATTAATAATAATCAATGTCATTAGTGAAAACTAAATCACGCAGTTTTCCAAAGTTATTGTGAATATCATCTATTTGATGTAGTTAATAAATTGGGATTAAATAAGAAAAATCCGGAACACGTTTCCATGAAATGAACGGTAAATTAAAGTCCTGAACAACAGCAAAAAACTATCATTTAGTACAGCACATGCCAAAATGGAATCAATGGCTTGAACATGCTTGGAGTAAATTGGAGCATCCACACAATGAGGAGTATAGGAATCACATAAGTTTTCTGAATTGTAGACATTGTCATTTAGCCAAATTTCAATAAGTATATTAAATGATATAGAAAATTGTAACTATTATTATATTAAATCATAGAAATCACATTGAACACAATGTTTGAACGACGCACAACTTAGGTTGAGAAAACAAACGACTTTGCACTTGGATGGCAGCATCAGTATTTAATTTTAATTTAACATAAAAGCCAATGTTCTCAATGGTTGTAGAAGATGTAAGACTACAAACGAAAATGTGGATTTTGGAGGTAACAACTAGTTGCTTAGGAACATTTTACCATCCCTATTAGATCAAGTTTTATCCTTTTTAGGTGCATCCTTTTTAATTAAAGGCATAGTATTATACTGAACCAGCAAAATCGGCATCAACATGATTTTTATTTTTGTTTCTTGAGGGTTTTTGGCGTTTAGGAGATGAATCAGATATATCAATCTGATTAAGCTGTGGCAAATAATTTCCCATAAGAGGTAATTTCATTAGAAAAAGATAGCATATTATGTTGAATGTTCAAAAAGGTGCTTTTAGTACTTTTAAAAAAATCTATAGAATACAACACCAACTTTTTGACAACCACAACACCACTGCAGACCTTTAGTAGTATTAAAAGCCTCAGCAATTGGATTAAAATGTCACTGCATTTGAAATGGCAAATGCCGTGGCATAGCGAACAACTTATCACTCGTTTATAATCATTATACATTTTCATTTAAGCATTTAAATTTAGATTCATTAGCATATGCCATATTGAAGCGAAAAAAACTTCAAGCAAAAACTTTGGTACGACAAGTAATAAGTGAGATTATTATTTCAAATTTGGAATTAAAGTATAATATTCAACTCATTTCACAAATTTATTCGACATTTTTTGTTATTAATAAATATTTCGCATTGCGGCTTTTTAAGGAATATATAAAATTTATATATCAAATTACAAAATTTTATATATCTCTGAAGGAGACACACAAAGTGGAAAAATATTAGAATAAGCAAAGTTTTTTATAAAAATTATTGACCTCTTGCTTAAATAAACATAATTTATTTATAATGTTCAATGCGGCAACGCTTTTCAATAATGCTGATATCGTGAGAGGCTATGCTGAATCTTAAATACCCTTCACAGATGTAATTATTCTTTCTTTCTTTCTTGCTAAAACAGAAAGTAAGTTTGATTAAAAAATTAAACTTTTAAATTTATCGGCTAGGAAGTTAAATGTTTGACTCCTCTTATTTCTAATACCGCTGAACGTCTTTCAATAATATTACATATGTTTAATTTCCAAACAAAACGAAAAAATGCGTTTCATGTACCCCAAAAAGTTCTAATTGTCCAACCGTAGAATAGTTTTTTAGTTTTTTTTTTTGGTTTTCAATACCAATTTATTTCTTCCTGAAGTATAAAATAGGTTTATTTCACTAAAAACACTAATTTTGGAATTTATATAAAGTAGGTAAACTTCATCATAAAAATTAGGAACTTTTATGTATAAAAAAATTTCGATTTTCCAACCCTGGAACCGAATTTTTAATTTTTAAAAATTTTAATACCAATTTAATTCTTCCTGAAGTATAAAATAGGTATAATTCACTAAAAACACAATAATTGGAATTTATGTGTGTACATAAAGTACACTTCCAACTCTGGAAGCGAATTTTAATTTTTTTAGCAATGCAATCCTTAGTGACGTATAAAATGACTTTACTTGACAAAAAGATTATAATTTTTAAGCTTTTTGGTCACTTATGTACTATAAAATATTTAATTTGCCCAACCCTGGAATCGAAATTTTGATTTTTTAAGATTTTAATACCAATATTAATTTCATTTAAGAAACACTTACAATTTGTAACCAATTTGGTCACTTTCCTGTACTAGATAATATTGCAATTATCCAACTCTGGATTCGAAATTTTGATATTTTTTAAATTTTTGATACCTATTTGGTTTTTCCTGAATTAAAAATTAGTTTTAATTAGTAAAAACCCAACGTTAGTTGCCTTTTTGGTTACTTTTAAATATAAAAAAATTTTAATTTCCCATACCTGTAAGGGAAATTTTAATTAAAAATTTTTTAAATTAAAATGAGGTATAAACTGGCTTTACTTAAGAAAAACTCAAAATTTGTAACCATTTTGGTTATTACATGAACTACAAAATATTGAATGTACCATAAAAACTTTCATTTTCCCAACCCTGGTAGCGAAATTTAAATTTTTTTCGTTATATTTTTAATCAGTGCAACTCTTCATGAGGTATAAAGTAGTTTTATTTAAGAAAAATTTAAAATTTTTAACCATTTTGGTTACTTTCAAATACTTCAAAATATTGCACTTGACCAACCCTGGATTCGAAATTTTGATTTTGTTTTAATTTTTGATACCAACTCTGTTATTCTTAAATTATAAAATAGTTTTAGCTAGCAAAAAAAAAACAACGTCAATTTCTCACCCCTGGAAGAGAAATTTTAGTTTTTAAAATTTTTTTTTACCAATGCAAATTTTTATGACGGATAAAGCGATTTTATTTAAGAAAAACTTAAAGTTTTTAACAATTTTAATTATTACATGTACTACAAAATACTGAATGGGCAAAAAAAACTTTTTATTTCCCATCTCTGGAAATTTTTTTTTATTTATTTTACTTTTTAATAAACCATTGAGGCTTCCCAAAGCATGAAATAGGTTTAATTTACAAACAACAAAAAAAAAAAAAACTGGTTTTTGGTATTAATTTTGCGTCGAGAAATTGGTGTAAGCTTCCTAGCTCTGAAACCGTCCAATCCAACGGTCCAAGAAAGAAGTCTCTAGCTCTTCTGGGGGCTTGGGGAAACCTCGCTCAATCGTCACCGCTATTCATAAGAATCGAGAGTATATACACACGGAATGACAAACCTAGATATTTGTGAAGGGTATAAAAACAACAAGTAAAAACGTTATATTCGACCGGGTCGAATCTTAAATAACCTCCAAATATTTAGTAAGAAAATTTAGAATGTTTAACTTGGTGGGACAGAGTTCTATTATGTAATATCGTACGTCAACGGGGTTCAAAAATAGACAACGTGATGTTTTCCACAGACGACCGTATGGGCATTGCTAGATCGTCTCAGACTTCATCACAACTTATAAGTAGTTCCATAATTTTAAAATATTCGTTCACAAAATGTAAAATAATTTATATTTTAGAGAGCATTGTAAAACTTTTTTCCTTCAAACAAAGACTTTTATTGTACAGCTTAGCTTGTCAATTAAGTGTTGTAATAATAGAGAAGTAAAATTAATAAATTCACATATTTCTATGAGCGATTTAATTTATTTTGAACAAGTTTATTATATAGCCTGTATGTTAAAACGACAATTTGCGGTGTCATTGTCTATAAATGTGGGATCTATTTTTTTGTATGTGCTTTTTTTAAGTTCTCCACAGATATCATAGTTCTTTAATATTAAAGACATCCTTTCAATCTTGCTTTCGCTCACTTCCTGTTGAGCATCGGATTTTCTTGCTACTCAATACTTTGAAGAAAATGTATTGTCAAACGTCTTGATGATGGATGATAAGCAACTGTCCCGATAGATTGTTTATTTGCAATTGCAATTTAATTCTGTAGTCTCGAAGGTTTGCTTTGTATTACGTAAGTTATATAGCTTGGACTTCGTGTTACCCTTTCAAATTAAGAAGCGGGTTGTCCATGCAGCATTTATGCCATTGTTTTTATATGGTCTGAAAGTTTATTCTGGGATATATGGTTATTTAATCAGAAGAATGAGGTTGGCGTTCAATAGGGTTATTATATATCTACATTCCCTTAGAATACGACAACATGTGTCTTCTTATGTGCTTAAATTCTTGGGTTTGTCTTTTGTTGATTTTCTTAAGTATAGAAACTTGTTACATTTTTATAAAGCCATTAAGTTGCAAGTGCCTTTGTACCTAACTGAATTATTTGAATTTGGTAGGTCTCATAGAAATAGATAGTTGAGGATTCCAAGGTTAACTACCTTGTTGGAGCGATCTTTTTATGTAAGAGTGGCAAGGGATTATAATGAATTGCCGATTGGTTTAAGAACATTTGATTGCTCTGTTGTCACCTACAAGAAGAAACTACTTCATGAGTTCAGCTCTAGTAGCCCTCCAATGTAGTGTGAATGGTTTTTTTCTCTTTCTTCACAACTACTTTGGGAATATGGTTTCAAAATTGTTGCTTATAGTTTAATTTTATATTAGGATTTTATTATTTTTATTAATGTATTAAAATTTCTTTTTTCTCTTTATATTTGTAATTAGCTTTTTTTATATACATCTATTTTATTGTACAACATGCATTTCTAGTTCTCCTTGTTGATTAGAAAAATGTCCTTGTTACCTTCAAAGATGGTTGCGTATTTTAAATTTAGGTGAACACCACTAATGTTATTACCTAAATGGCTATAGTAGGTTGGCTATTTTTAGTTTTAAGTAAATATACGTTGTACGAACGGTTAAGTGAGATATATTCTTCGCAAATAACGGAATAATTCGCATAATGTATAGTAAGGCTGTACTTTTTATAGCATTTGATTTTTAAATTGTTGAGCCCAGCTAGTTGTTTTTTATTCCATGGTGAGCCAGTTGATAGGTGCAATTTTTCTTTTGGCACACAAGTTTCAAGAAAATATTATATTCTATTGAAGAATCTGAAAATGGTTGTGTTAATATCCGAGGAATGTCTATTAGGAATAGACAGTAAATCATTTTAACAGGTATTGTTTATAAGTTCTCCCAATGCAATATAATTATTTTTATTTTAACTGAGTACCTTATGGGCGCTATTACGTGTTGAGTTAAGTTTAAACGGTTTGGAGAAGTACATATACATATAGGATCAGAACGGCATATTAATAATAATCAATGTCATTAGTGAAAACTAAATCACGCAGTTTTCCAAAGTTATTGTGAATATCATTTATTTGATGTAGTTAATAAATTGGGATTAAATAAGAAAAATCCGGAACACGTTTCCATGAAATGAACGGTAAATTAAAGTCCTGAACAACAGCAAAAAACTATCATTTAGTACAGCACATGCCAAAATGGAATCAATGGCTTGAACATGCTTGGAGTAAATTGGAGCATCCACACAATGAGGAGTATAGGAATCACATAAGTTTTCTGAATTGTAGACATTGTCATTTAGCCAAATTTCAATAAGTATATTAAATGATATAGAAAATTGTAACTATTATTATATTAAATCATAGAAATCACATTGAACACAATGTTTGAACGACGCACAACTTAGGTTGAGAAAACAAACGACTTTGCACTTGGATGGCAGCATCAGTATTTAATTTTAATTTAACATAAAAGCCAATGTTCTCAATGGTTGTAGAAGATGTAAGACTACAAACGAAAATGTGGATTTTGGAGGTAACAACTAGTTGCTTAGGAACATTTTACCATCCCTATTAGATCAAGTTTTATCCTTTTTAGGTGCATCCTTTTTAATTAAAGGCATAGTATTATACTGAACCAGCAAAATCGGCATCAACATGATTTTTATTTTTGTTTCTTGAGGGTTTTTGGCGTTTAGGAGATGAATCAGATATATCAATCTGATTAAGCTGTGGCAAATAATTTCCCATAAGAGGTAATTTCATTAGAAAAAGATAGCATATTATGTTGAATGTTCAAAAAGGTGCTTTTAGTACTTTTAAAAAAATCTATAGAATACAACACCAACTTTTTGACAACCACAACACCACTGCAGACCTTTAGTAGTATTAAAAGCCTCAGCAATTGGATTAAAATGTCACTGCATTTGAAATGGCAAATGCCGTGGCATAGCGAACAACTTATCACTCGTTTATAATCATTATACATTTTCATTTAAGCATTTAAATTTAGATTCATTAGCATATGCCATATTGAAGCGAAAAAAACTTTGGTACGACAAGTAATAAGTGAGATTATTATTTCAAATTTGGAATTAAAGTATAATATTCAACTCATTTCACAAATTTATTCGACATTTTTTGTTATTAATAAATATTTCGCATTGCGGCTTTTTAAGGAATATATAAAATTTATATATCAAATTACAAAATTTTATATATCTCTGAAGGAGACACACAAAGTGGAAAAATATTAGAATAAGCAAAGTTTTTTATAAAAATTATTGACCTCTTGCTTAAATAAACATAATTTATTTATAATGTTCAATGCGGCAACGCTTTTCAATAATGCTGATATCGTGAGAGGCTATGCTGAATCTTAAATACCCTTCACAGATGTAATTATTCTTTCTTTCTTTCTTGCTAAAACAGAAAGTAAGTTTGATTAAAAAATTAAACTTTTAAATTTATCGGCTAGGAAGTTAAATGTTTGACTCCTCTTATTTCTAATACCGCTGAACGTCTTTCAAAAATATTACATATGTTTAATTTCCAAACAAAACGAAAAAATGCGTTTCATGTACCCCAAAAAGTTCTAATTGTCCAACCGTAGAATAGTTTTTTAGTTTTTTTTTTTTGGTTTTCAATACCAATTTATTTCTTCCTGAAGTATAAAATAGGTTTATTTCACTAAAAACACTAATTTTGGAATTTATATAAAGTAGGTAAACTTCATCATAAAAATTAGGAACTTTTATGTATAAAAAAATTTCGATTTTCCAACCCTGGAACCGAATTTTTAATTTTTAAAAATTTTAATACCAATTTAATTCTTCCTGAAGTATAAAATAGGTATAATTCACTAAAAACACAATAATTGGAATTTATGTGTGTACATAAAGTACACTTCCAACTCTGGAAGCGAATTTTAATTTTTTTAGCAATGCAATCCTTAGTGACGTATAAAATGACTTTACTTGACAAAAAGATTATAATTTTTAAGCTTTTTGGTCACTTATGTACTATAAAATATTTAATTTGCCCAACCCTGGAATCGAAATTTTGATTTTTTAAGATTTAAATACCAATTTTGTTCTTCCAAAATAGTTTTAATTATCAAAAACAACAACGTTAACTTCCTTTTTGGTGACTTTAATGTTTAAAAAATATCTCAGTTTCCCAACCCTGGAAACGAAGTTTTAATTTTTTTGTAATTTTTTAACTATTAATGAGGCATGAAGTAATTTAAGAAACACTTACAATTTGTAACCAATTTGGTCACTTTCCTGTACTAGATAATATTGCAATTATCCAACTCTGGATTCGAAATTTTGATATTTTTTAAATTTTTGATACCTATTTGGTTTTTCCTGAATTAAAAATTAGTTTTAATTAGTAAAAACCCAACGTTAGTTGCCTTTTTGGTTACTTTTAAATATAAAAAAATTTTAATTTCCCATACCTGTAAGGGAAATTTTAATTAAAAATTTTTTAAATTAAAATGAGGTATAAACTGGCTTTACTTAAGAAAAACTCAAAATTTGTAACCATTTTGGTTATTACATGAACTACAAAATATTGAATGTACCATAAAAACTTTCATTTTCCCAACCCTGGTAGCGAAATTTAAATTTTTTTCGTTATATTTTTAATCAGTGCAACTCTTCATGAGGTATAAAGTAGTTTTATTTAAGAAAAATTCAAAATTTTTAACCATTTTGGTTACTCTCAAATACTTCAAAATATTGCACTTGACCAACCCTGGATTCGAAATTTTGATTTTGTTTTAATTTTTGATGCCAACTCTGTTATTCTTAAATTATAAAATAGTTTTAGCTAGCAAAAAAAACAACGTCAATTTCTCACCCCTGGAAGAGAAATTTTAGTTTTTAAAATTTTTTTTTACCAATGCAAATTTTTATGACGGATAAAGCGATTTTATTTAAGAAAAACTTAAAGTTTTTAACAATTTTAGTTATTACATGTACTACAAAATAGTGAATGGGCAAAAAAAACTTTTTATTTCCCATCTCTGGAATTTTTTTTTATTTATTTTACTTTTTAATAAACCATTGAGGCTTCCCAAAGCATGAAATAGGTTTAATTTACAAACAACAAAAAAAAAAAAAAAATAACTGGTTTTTGGTATTAATTTTGCGTCGAGAAATTGGTGTAAGCTTCCTAGCTCTGAAACCGTACTTCGGATTTTTCTGAATTTCAATACCACTCTATTCAAATTCATTTCCAATCCAACGGTCCAAGAAAGAAGTCTCTAGCTCTTCTGGGGGCTTGGGGAAACCTCGCTCAATCGTCATCGCTATTCATAAGAATCGAGAGTATATATACTTAATGGGGTCCCATATTGATATCAAAGAAATTACACACGGAATGACAATCCTAGATAATTTGTGAAGGGTATAAAAAAAACAAGTAAAAACGTTATATTCGACCGGGTCGAATCTTAAATACCCTCCAAATATTTAGTAAGAAAATTTAGAATGTTTAGCTTGGTGGGACAGAGTTCTATTATGTAATATCGTACGTCAACGGGGTTCAAAAATAGACAACGTGATGTTTTCCACAGACGAGCGTATGGGCATTGCTAGATCGTCTCAGACTTCATCACTGATCAAGAATATATATACCTTATGGGGCCCAGCTCTCTTTGGAGGGTATTAAAACTGTATTTTGACGGGGTCGCTCTGGCAAGGGGTGTGGGGGAGACATTTCACCTTTGTCATAAAACTCTAAAAATAAAGGTTTGGGATAATTATATACAAACTTATCTCGGCATCGTCACTAAAGCTTAAAAATGTTATTTTTAAGGAATGTAGGCTTAAGTTTGTTAAATTTTTACACTATTTTTGCATATAATAACGCCCACTATAGGAGGCGGAGTCCAAAAATTATTATATTTTATTTTATTGCTTAACCTGTGCTATATTTATACCAACTTTTAAGAGTCTGCCTCTTTTCGTTTGGACTGAATCGTGATTTCCACAGACGGACGGACATGCTCAGATCATCTTAGATTTCATCACTGATCAATAATATATCTTATGGCGTCGCTGCATTACAAACGGAATGACAAAGTGAATATACCCTCCATATTCTTTTTTGGAGGGTATAAAAATAATACACTATTGTATTTTTAATCATGTATGCGTGTCCACACAACGATACACCACTTTATTACTATATGTAAACTTTTAAGCCATTATACGAGATTTTTATAATAAAAACTATAGAATATATGTCCGCTGGGTTCCACAAAATAAACTCACTAACAGACAGCGAAGCAAACCGATTTATACATATACTTCTTACGATGAAATATAAACATATAGCAGTTAATTATACAGGAGAATAAATTGACATATGCAGAAGAGTTTAAACAAACATGTATGTATGTTTAAATGTGTGTATGTTTGTATATTTGTAATTGTATATCTGTATAACTTTAGCACCAATGATGAAATTAAATTAAATAATGCTTTTAATAATATCAACAGTTCAACTTAGCAACCAATTGTCATAGCTCCCTCAGCAACAATTAAAATATCCAAAAACTGCACAGTTGCAAATTTATTTATCCAGTATTACTCACCTTTTAGAAAATAATGTTACGTTTGTAGATCTCTTCGCAAAAACGCTTTTATTATTTTACAGGATTCGTTGCATTGCAAATAAAATTAAACACGGTAATATAAATTTTAAATATTCACACAAATATTCGTACAAATATCGTGATGTAACCACTGACTATTCTAGGCGATGTTAACACCTCTAGGTGTAATCATACACTGTGTGTGTTGTCCGGCACGAAAAACTAACTTCTTCTGACTGTATACTTTATTTACATATAACTTGTGGAACAAATACACTTTACTAAAATTCTTAATTCTTATCTTCAGGCTCTAGGTCTAAGAATTGAAAATAAAATTCCGTTTTTTATATTTTATTTTCTTATTCGTTTATATATTTTCTTTCAATATTTCAAACACATTCGGTGTTCTTCTTCAGGAAAAAACTGGAAAACAAATTGATTATCACAACATTTAGTATCACATAAATAATATAATTTAATTTAAAAAAAATATATATAAACAGGTATCTTTGCCTTACTTTCGAGTAAAGTCGTCCACTTAGCAATAGGGTGAATTGTTTACTAAATTTGTTTTGGTTTATTGTGTTTTGTTATTATATGTCTATACGTATGCGCGCAATTTTCCGTGTCTGTTTTGTAGTTCATCCTAATTTCGGCGGGAGTGTTAATTATATGTAGCATTTCTACTGTGAACCTTTTTTTATAATTATGTTCTTGTTGTAATATTTTTGTATTATCTATGTCTGGCGAGTGACCATGCAATGCACAGTGGGCTGCTAATGCGGTTTTTTGTTCCAAATTATCGTTTCTTTTTTTGTAATTAGATGTGTGCCGCCAATCTTGTCCTAAGTTTTGATTTTGTTGTTCCTACATATATTTTCTTACATAAATTTTTGCCATCTCCACTACACGGTATTTTGTAGATAACATTATATTTATCTAATATGTGTAATTTTGTTTTGGTGTTCGAAAATAGGGATTTTAGAGTATTCGTGGTTTTTAGAGCAATGCTAACATCACTAGTGTTGTAGATGTTGGACTGTGTGATTCTCTCAGAGAAACCTGACACATGTGCTAAGGACTTGTAGATCTTTTCCGCCTTTGTCGTTTGTGGGCTATTTAGATTCCTTATAGTGTTTCGTATAATGTGCATTGTTAACGGATATGAAAAGCTGTTTCTTTGCAATATTTTTCTTATCTTTTTATAATTTTCCTTGTGAAATTTTTCATCACTTATTTTTAGAACTCTTCTGACAAAGTTTCCTGACGTGTTTTGGGTGATTTGAATGAAAATTTATAATTCGCGAATTCGCGACACTATAAGGAATCTAAATAGACCACAAACGACAAAGGCGGAAAAGATCTACAAGTCCTTAGCACATGTGCCAGGTTTCTCAGAAAGAATCACACAGTCCAACATCTACAACACTGGTGATGTTAGCATTGCTCTAAAAACCACGAATACTCTAAAATCCTTATTTTCGAACACCAAAACAAAACTACACAAATTAGATAAATATAATGTTATCTACAAAATACCGTGTAATGGAGATGGCAAAAATTTATGTAAGAAAATATATTTAGGAACAACAAAATCAAAACTAAGGACAAGATTGGCGGCACACAAATCTAAATATAAAAAAAGAAACGATATTTTGGAACAAAAAACCGCATTAGCAGCCCACTGTGCATTGCATGGTCACTCGCCAGACATAGATAATACAAAAATATTACAACAAGAACATAATTATAAAAAAGGTTCACAGTAGAAATGCTACATATAATTAACACTCCCGCCGAAATTAGGATGACTACAAAACATACACGGAAAATTGCGCGCATACGTATAGACATATAATAACAAAACATAATAAACCAACACAAATTTAGTAAACAATTCACCCTATTGCTAAGTGGACGACTTTACTCGAAAGTAAGGCAAAGATACTTGTTTATATTTTTTTTTACTTTTATAATTTTTAAACACATATTTATAAAGAAAATAACTTTTGTTACTTAAATTAAATTATATTATTTTTGTGATACTAAATGTTGTGATAATCAATTTGTTTTCCAGTTTTTTCCTGAAGAAGAACACCGAAGGTGTTTGAAATATTGAAAGAAAATATATAAACGAAAAATAAAATAAAATATAAAAAACGGAGTTTTATGTTCAATTCTTAGACCTAGAGCCTGAAGATAAGAATTAAGAATTTTAGTCAAAAATAAGGTCGAATTATATACAAAAAATTAATTACAAATACACTTTAGCTACGCACTTCCGATTGAGATGAAATTTCGCACATCGATAACAAATTGAAAAATAAGACGAAAATTTTAAATGGTGAAACTCTCGGAAATGCATTGTTTTCAAGTTATGGGCCTTCGAAATTTTCATATAAAAACGCAAAGTTTTCCTACATATTTTTAAATTTATTTAGGTTTATATATGTATAAACACAGGTATATGTATGTATGAACACAGGTATATGTATGTATGAACACAGAGAAGCTTTAGTTAGCAAACCCGGTGTTTGTTATATCATAGAGGAGAAAATCCTTCAGTCCGGCCGAAGGCCGGCTATGCAGAGACGCTTTAGTTAGCAAAGCCGGTGCTTGTTATACCATAGAGGAGAAAATCCTTCACTCCGGCTGAAGGACGGCTATGTAGAGAAGCTTTAGTTAGCGAAGCCGGTGTTTTTTATACCATAGAGGAGAAAATTTTTCAGTCCGGCCGAAGGCCGGCTATCCACAGAAGCTTTAGTTAGCGAAGCCGCTGTTCATTTCAATCGGAAGTGCGTAGCTAAAGTGTATTTAAGCCTAACTTGTTTTGTCGCTTATATCATTAATTCAATAATTAAATTTGAACTATAATTAACACTGGCTAACAATACCAAATTCTTTAATTAATTTCTACAATGTCTCTAAGTCGAGCGCTCTAGTATCATAATATAACGGCTTAATAATTTACTTTAAAAAAATATATAATAATATTTTCGTACATTTACAATATGTTAATATAGTTAACTATTAATATATAATACTACAATGAAAGGTATTTACAAAAATGTTATTTGTATATCAAACAAGAGCAAATTTTTACGGAAGCTGTAGTTAAAGTAGTAAAAGGGGTAAACTAAAAAAAACAAGTAAAAGTGCTATATTCGGCTGTGCCGAATCTTAAATACCCTTCACAGATGTAATTCTTCTTTCTTTCTTTCTTGCTAAAACAGAAAGTGGGTTTAATTAAAAACAAAATAGAATGATGCTATCAGCTACTTTTATATTTAAGAAAACGTTTAAATTTTTTGTCTAGGAAGCTAAATGTTTGGCTTTTCTTATTTCTAATACCTATGAACGTCTTTCAAAAATATTATATATATTCAATTTACAAACAAACAAAAAATCCGTTTTATGTACCCCAAAAAGTTCTAATTGTCCAACCGTAGAATCGTCTTTTAGATTTTGTTGGTTTTTAATGCCAGATTACTTCTTTCTGATATATAAAGTAGGTATAATTCATCATAAAAATAAAAAATAACAAATAAAATGGCTGGTTTTATGAATCAGAAAATTTCAATTTTCCAACCCTGGATCCGAATTTTTAATTTATGTATGTTAATTTATTATGTATGTACTATTATGTACGAAATATATTTCGATTTTCCAACTCTTTACAATGCAATTCTTAGTGAGGTGTAACATAGTTTTACTTGACAAAAAAATCAAAACTTTTGAACTTTTTGGTCACTTTGATGTACCATAAAATATTTAATTTGTCCAACCTTGGAGTCGAAATTTTGATTTTTTAAGATTTTAATACCAATTTTGTTCTTCCTGAATTATAAAACAGCTTTAATTAGCAAAAAGAAACAACGTCAATTGCCTTTTTGTTTACTTTTATGCAGAATAAATATTTCAATTTTCCAACCCTGGAAACGAAATTTAAATTTGTTTACCAATGCAACTCTTAATTAGGCATGAAATAGTTTTATTTACGAAAAACTTAATATTTGTGACCATTTAGCTAATTTTTATCTACCACAAAATATTGCAGCTATCCAACTCTGGAATAAAAATTTTTATTTTCTTTTTTAATTTTTATACCAATTTTGTTTTTCCTGTAATAAAAATTAAAACTATTTTTAGTAAAAAAACAACGTCATTTGCCTTTTTGGTTACATTTATGTATAAAAAAAATTTCAATTTCCCAACGGAAACGAAATTTAAATTTTTAAAAATTTTCTTTATCAATGCAAATCTTCATGAAAGTAGTTTTGTTTAAGAAAAACTCGAATTTTGTAACCATTTTGGTTATTACATGTACTACAAAGTATTGCATGTAACAAAAAAAAATAAATTTTTCCAACTCTGGAAACGAAATTTTAATTTTTTTTGTTTTTTTTTTTATCAGTGCTACGCTTCTAGAGGTATAAAGTAGTTTTATTTAAGAAAAATTGCAAATTTTTTACCATTTTGGTAATTTTCATGTACCATAAAATATTGCACTTGTCCATCCCAGGATTCGAAATTTTATTTTATTTTTTTGAATTTTTGATACCAATTTTGTTCTTTCTAAATTATAATACAGTTTTAGTTAGCAAAAAACAAAAAGAAAAAACAACATCAGCTGCCTGTTTGATTACTTTCATGTATAAAAAAAATTCTATTTCCACCCCCTGGAAGCAAAATTTGAATTTAAAAAAATTTTTTTTGGCCAATGCAAATCTTCATGACGTATAAAGTGGTTTTGTTAAGAAAAACTTGAAATTTTTAACAATTTTAGTTACTACATGTACTACAAAATACGGAATAGGCCGAAAAAAATTTTAATTTCCCATCCCTGGGAATTTTTTTATTATTATTTTAGTTTTTAATAGACCTTTGAGGCTCCCCAAAGGACGAATTGCGTCGAGAAATAGGTGTAAGCTTCTCAGCTCTGGAACCATACTTAGGATCTTTCTGAATTTCATCTAGTTAAGATCATTTCCAATCCAACGGTCCAAGAACGAAGTCTCTAGCTCTTCTGGGGGCTTGGGAAAACCGATTTCACGTACAGACGGACGGAGAGACGGACAGCGCTCAATCGTCATCGCTATTCATAAGGATCCAGAATATATATATATATATATATATATATATATATATATATATATGTATATATATATATATATATATATATATATATATATATATATATATACTCTATGGGGTCCCATGTGCATATCGAAGAAATTACACACGAAATGACAAACTTATATATACCCTTTCACTTTTTTGTGAAGGGTATAACAAATAAAAACGTTATCTTCGACCGGGTCGAATCTTAAATTCCCTCCAAATATTTAGTAAGTGAATTTACAATGTTTAACTTGATGTGACATAGTTACTTTATATAATATCGTACGTCAACGCCCATAAAAGGGGGCGGGGTTCAAAAATAAACAATATAATATTTTCTACAGACGAACGTATGGGCATTGTTAGCCCGCCTTAGACTTCATCACTGACCAAGAATATATTTACTTTATGGGGTCCAATTCTCTTTTGTGGGCATTAAAACTGTATTTTGGCTGGGTCGCTATGGCAAGGTCTGTGGGAGACTCATTTCACATTTGTCATAAAGCTATAAAAATAAATGCTTGGGATAATTATATACAAAATTAAATTTTTATTTTTTTTGATAGGGTCATTTACGGGGCAAAGAGGGAGGAGGGGGTAGGGCAAAAACAGGCAGTCATAAAACTCTAAAAATAAATGCTTGCAATAATTGTACACAAAATTAAAATCTTTTATTTATTTTTGTATTATCATTTAGGGGGCAAAGGGGGAGGAGCGGGTAGGGCAGAAATCGGCAGTCATTAAACTCCAAAAAATAAATGCTTGGGATAATTGTATACAAAATTTAAATTGTTTTTCTTTATTTTGATAGGGTAATTTAGGGTGCAAAGGGGGAGGAGGAGGTAGGGCAGAAATCAGCAGTCGTAAAACTCTAAAAATAAATGCTTGGGATAATTGTATACAAAATAAATTTTTTTTGGTAGGGTCATTTAGGGGGTGAAGGGGGAGGAGCGGTTAGGGCAGAATAGTACCAGGTTTCGTCTCAGTTTCGTCATTAAAGCCTAAAAATTGTATTTTTGAAGAATGTATGTAGGCTTAAGTAAAACAATTTGATTAATTTTTGTGCTATTTTTGCATATAATAACGCCCACTAAAGTGGATGTTGTCCAAAAATAATTTTATTTTATGGCTCCAAATTTAACGCGATGGACCGTATTTGACACACAAATATATCATTTGCTTAACAAAATAACCAAAAATTTAAAAATTATATTGTTTTTTTGGGTTGGTTTAGTTCTTCTTAGGGGAACTTTTGCCCCTCTTGCCCGATTTATCCCATCTTCGAACTTATCCTGTGCTATCCTTCAAGATATATTTATACCAAATTTCAAGAGTGTAGCTCTTTTCGTTTGGACTGAATCGTGATTTCCACAGACGGACGGATATGCTCAGATCGTCTTAAGTTTCATCTCTGATCAAGAATATCATACTTTATGGGGTCTCAGATGGATATTTCGCTGGGTTACAAACGGAATGACAAAGTAAATATACCCTCCAAATTCTTTTTTGGAGGGTATAAAAACCGCAAAAAGTTCTACGGAACGTGTCCGAGAATTTCGTGCACGTCAAAAAAAGTTATTATCGCATGTACAATATGAAAATAATAGTTCTAACGTGAATGATAATGTGCCCGGTGTACCAAATAGTAAGTACTTAAATATTTTCTAATATTTTTAATACAAAATTGAATAAATAAATTTTAATATTTAATCACTAAATTTCATTATAATTTACATTAAAATACTGGGCCTGCGATCGACATACAGAAGATGCCGATTTTGCCAAAAAAAAATCATATTTTCAGATGAAGCTCATTTTGATCTTGGCGGGTATGTAAACAAGCAAAATTGTCGTATTTGGGGCACAGAAAACCCGCACGCATACATTGAGCAGCCGACGCACCCAAAACGAGTCACTGTTTGGTGCGAATTTTGGTCCAGAGGCGTAATTGGGCCATTTTTCTTCGAAAATGATCAAGGAGTGGCCGTTACAGTCAATGGCAATCGTTATCGGGCCATGCAGCCATTTGAATGAAATTATTTTTCATTATTAACCGGAAGGATTGTACTTTCAAATATAAAAAGAAATTTGAGAAAATATTCGGTAGTTTTTTTGCTATTTCACTTCGCTAAGTGGGCCTGCCATCGACTTACAGAAGATGCCGATTTTGCCAACAAAATCATCTTTTCAGATGAAGATCATTTTGATCTTGGCGGGTATGTAAACAAGCAAAATTCTCACATTTGGGGCACAGAAAACCCACACGCATACAGTGAAAAGCCGACGCACCCAAAATCAGTCACTGTTTGAAATTACTTTTCATTATTATCCGGAAAGATTGTACTTTCAAATAATACAAGTAAAATTGTTATATTCGGCTGTGCCGAATCTTAAATACCCTTCATGAAGATGTAATTCTTCTTTCTTTCTTTCTTGCCAGAAAGTAGGTTTAATTAAAAAATCAAAATGATGTTGTATGTTACTTTTATATTTAAGAAAACGTTAAAATTGTTCGACTAGGAAGCTAAATGTTTGGCTTTTCTTATATCTAATACCTATGAACGTCTTTCAAAAATATTATATATATTTAATTTACAAACAAACAAAAAATTCGTTTCATGTACCCCAAAAAGTTATAATTGTCCAACCGTGGAATCGTCTTTTAGATTTTGTTGGTTTTTAATACCAGTTTACTTCTTTATGATATATAAAGTAGGTATAATTCATCATAAAAATCAAAAATAACAAATAATATGCCTGCTTTTATGAATCAGAAAATGTCGATTTTCTAACCCTGGAAACGAATTTCGAATTTTTTAATACTAGTTTAATTTTTTCTGAAATATCTAATAGGTTTAATTCACTAAAAGCACAAAATTTGGAAGTTATGTATGTACTTTTATGTACGAAAAATATTTCGATTTTCCAACCCTGGAAACGAAATTTTAATTTTTTTGTTTGTTTTTTTATCAGTGCAACGCTTCTTAATGTATAAAGTAGTTTTATTTGAGAAAAATTGCTAATTTTTTACCATTTTGGTAACTTTCATGTACCATAAAATATTGCA
Source organism: Linnaemya tessellans (assembly GCA_951800035.1). Lineage (NCBI taxonomy): Eukaryota > Metazoa > Arthropoda > Insecta > Diptera > Tachinidae > Linnaemya > Linnaemya tessellans. Next base: position 7,703,925 of record OX637537.1, on the reverse strand, counting down.
CTTGTCCATCCCCGGTTGCGAAATTTTATTTTTTAATTTGTGATACCAATTTTGTTCTTCCTAAATTACAAGACAGTTTTAGTTAACAAAAAACAAAAAAAAAAAAAAAACAACATCAGTTGCCTGTTTGATTACTTTCATGTATAAAAAATATCAATTTCCCACCCCTGGAAGCAAAATTTTAATTTAAAAAATTTTTTTTTTTTTGCCAATAGAAATCTTCATGACGTATGAAGAGGTTTTGTTAAAAAAAAACTTAAAATTTTACCAATTTTAGTTACTACATGTACTACAAAATGCGGAATAGGCCGAAATTTTAATATCCCATCCCTGGAAAAAAATTTTAATTTTTTTAGTTTTCAATTGATCATTGAGGCTCCCCAAAGCACGAAATAGGTTTAATTTACAAACAATAAAAAAAATAATTGATTTTTGGTATAAATTTTGCGTCAAGAAATAGGTGTAAGCTTCCCAGCTCTGGAACCATACTTAGGATCTTTCAGAATTTCAATAGCACTCTATTTAAGTTCATTTCTAATCTAACGGTCCAAGAGAGAAGTCTCTAGCTCTTCTGGGGGCTTGGGAAACCCGATTTCACGTACACACGGACGGACAGACGGACATCGCTCAATCGTCATCGCTATTCATAAGGATCCAGAATATATATACTTTATGGAGTCCCATGTGCATATCGAAGAAATTAAACACGGAATGGCAAACCTATATATACCCTTTCACTTTTTTGTGAAGAGTATAAAAAGATATTTGACAAAATATTCAGTAGTTTTTTTTATAGCATTTTCAAAAATAAAGTTATATGGCGGGCCCTATATATGTATATATATATATATATATATATATATATATATATATATATATATATATATATATATATATATATATATATATATATATAGGGCCCGCCATATAACTTTATATTTGAAAATGCTATAAAAAAAACTACTGAATAAATTTGGGCACCGTAACGTTGTGTTTGGTTCATCCCACGGCCCAGGCCTGCTTACCAAAAATGGCCCACGAATACATACATATGTAAATGAAATATTCATCTTTTAAATATAGTATAAATGCCTATTTTGATTACCTCGACAAATCATATTTTTCGGAAGGTATAAAAAATTGAAGAAACGTTGGACAAAGTGCATAGAACTCAAAGAAGACCACGGTGAAAAATGATATATCCTTTGATATAAAAATCTGTACTTCATTCAAAAAGTCATGAACTCATAACACCGCGTTACACACATTCTGTCCTACGAACCAAGTATAATTTTTCGGAAAGGGGAGAAAGAATAAAGATACACGTTTTTCGCCGGTTTTCATGTACACGCCAGATTTTTTTTTAGTTTCTATCAAATGTCCGTCTGTCTGACTGTGTGAAAGACTTTGGATAAGCTTTTAACCATTTTTCCATGATCCAATCGAGCTAAATTTTTGCAGGCAGACTCTGTGTCACGTCAAATTTTTTAAAAAATAGATTTTTATCAATTCTCAGATTATTCTGAATTTTTTTGAAAAATTGGTTATAGGATTTTTTGTAACGGTTTCAGTTCTTTAAAAAAACAATTTTTTTTATTAATTTTGTTATATTAACATTGAAAATTGTTACATTAAAAATTTTAATGCTTTTAAAGAAACTTCGGCCTTTTATTCTTGCGTTTGTAAGCATTTGTGTCAGCATCGCGACAAATAGACCAACAGTATTCGCCAAGCATATCCGTAATGTCTTGTCCTTTAAAGCGCTTTTCAATAGCCGCAGTGTTCTGATGGAACCTTTCGCCATGCTCATCGCTACAAGCTCCTAAATCATCAGGGAAAAAATCTAAATGATTGTGAAGGAAATGGAACTCTAGCGACATTAATATGCCCACTTCGCCATATGCCGAAATCATTTCTGCTGCAATATTTTTATAATTGGCAGCGCGTTTGTTGCCAAGAAACTGCTCAATAACGGCAACTGTGCCTTTCCATGCACGTAGTTGGATAACATTCAATTTTGATGAAAATTCATAACTTGCAACTATTTTTATACCCTTCACAAAAAAGTGAAATGGTATATATAGGTTTGTCATTCCATGTGTAATTTCTTCGATATCAATAGAAGACCCCATAAAGTATTCTGGATCCTTATGAATAGCGATGACGATTGAGCCCTCTGTCTGTACGGGTTTCCCAAGCCCCCACTTCGTTCTTGGACCGTTGGATTGGAAATGAGCGGAAATAGAGTGGTATTGAAATTCAGAAAGATCTGAAGTACGATTCCAGAGGTGGGAAGCTTACACCTATTTCTCGGATCAAAATTTATACCAAAAATCATTTATTTTTATTTTAATGTTTGTAAATTAAACCTATTTCGTGCTTTCGGAAGCCTCTATGGTCTACTAAAAACTAAAAATATTAAATTTTTTTCCAGGAATGGGAAATTAAAAATTTTTTTTCGACCCATTGCGTATTTTGTACTACATGTAGTAACTAAAATTTGTTAACAATTTTAAGTTTTTCTTTAACAAAACCTCTTTATACGTCATTGTTGTAGTTGTGTCTACCTTGCTAACCGTTCTTTTTTCAGTAAATAATTCCCGTTTAAGTTATATACAAAAAGAGTAACAAACGTTTATTTAACAATTAAGAATTCAAAATACGATCTAATAGGTACAAGAGCTGGACGACAAGTGACTTAAGAATATCTCATTTTGCTCATAAGAAATATAATGTGTCAAACATATGTAGATAATGTTGCCGGACTTGATGTCTTTTAGGTCTTGCCAACAGTCATGAAGATTTGCATTGGCCAAAAACAAAATTTTTAGATTCAAATTTTGCTTCCAGGGGTGGGAAATTGAATTTTTTTTTTATACGTGACAGTAATCAAACAGGCAACTGATTTTTTTTTGCTAACTAAAACTGTCTTATATTTTAGGAAGAACAAAATTGGTATCATAAATTAAAAAAAATCAAAATTTCGAATCCATGTTTGGACAAGTGCAATATTTTATAGTACATGAAAGTGAACAAAATGGTCAAACATTTTAAATTTTTCTTAAATAAAACTACTTTATACCTCAAGAAGCGTTGCACTGATAAAAAAAGAAAAAAAAATTAAAATTTCGTTTCCAGGGTTGGGAAAATGAAAGTTTTTTTGGTACATGCAATATATTGTAGTACATGTAATAACCAAAATGGCGTCAAAATTTGAGTTTTTCTTAAACAAAACTACTTTATACCTCATGAAGATTTGCATTGACAAAAATATTTTAAAAAATTAAAATTTCGCTTCCAGGGTTGGGAAATTAAAATTTTTTATACATAAAATAACCAAAAAGACAATGGACAAGTGCAATATTTTATAGTTCATGAAGGTGACCAAAACAGTTCAAAATTGTAAATTTTTTTTAAATAACACTACTTTATACCTCATGAAGAGTTGCGTTGGTAAAATACAAAAAAAATTAATATGTCACTTCTAGGGTTGGGAAGTTTAAAGTTTTTTTGGTACATGCAATATATTGTAGTACATGATAGTGACCAAAATGATTGCAAATTTTAAGTTTTTCTTAAATAAAACAACTTTATACCTAATTAAAACTAGGATTGGTAAAAAAAAATAAAATTTCGCTTCCACGGAAATTTATATATTTTTATACATAAAAGTAACCAAAAAGGCAACTAACGCATGGGCGGATGCAGCTTTCAGCTCAGGGGGGTCATGTAATTGAAATTCAGTCGCTACACACAGAAAAAAAGGGAATGTTAAACTAGCATCACAAAATGTTAATTTAAAATCATGGTAAAATTTTACAAACCTGATACCTAATATAAAATTATCATTAATACGAATAGATTTTAAACGTTATAGTGTTAATATTACCTTAAAACACATTACAGTGCTATCCCGATAATCCGGTCACGCGATTTTACGGCCACATATATAATCCGGACACTGCTGCATCCCGGACAGTACCACTTTTTTTACTCTATAATACGAACAGTAATTTTTTTTTAATTTTTTTTGTTTCATTCATGTTATACTCTTTGTATAATAATGGAACTTTTTACTGTAGTATTCGTCTACGCTTGGAATTTTTGCAATTTTGCTTTAGTTAGTTGAGTGTTTTTGTTGATATAGGTTCGCAAAACTTATTAAAGTTTAAACTATATATATATTTTTAAAAATTTCTTTATATAACTGGACATTGTAAAACAATCACCGCTATTGTGTTTGGCGCTTAACACCTGAAAATTCGACAAATTGTAATAGTAGCTTAAAGACAAAAAGCAAAACTTTCTTTAAGCTATTACAAAATGTCGCATCTGAAGGCGAAAAACGCCAAACACAATAAAGGTGATTGAATAGTAATAGCAAGAGATCACATAAAAGCTTAAAAATGAAGTGTAAACTATTGGATGCATTAGTCACAGGCAAATCAGTAAGATGTGTTGCAGACAAATTTGGCGAAAAAATATCGACCGTGTTCGATATTAAAAAAAATAGTGCTGCTTTAAGAGAATTTATGTCTAACATAAGAGTATATATGAATTTTCGTTTCATATACTACATATACATAAATGTAACATTTAAAATTTTTTTAAAATGTAAAAAAATTAACATCTGCAATCCGGAGACTCTAGTAATACGGACATGCTCAAGATATACGGTGTCCGGATTATCGAGATAAAACTGTACTTAATGCAAAAATAATGTACTTTTTACGGTTTTGTATTTAAAAACACTTGACTAAGCTACTAATATCACGGAAATTCGATTAAAAAATGTTTAGCTTTACAGTCGACTCCGCTTTACTGGAAACCAAAACAAAACCAAATTTTGTTCAGTTATCCAATTTTTCTCTAAAACGTAGTGCGGATTACTGAAATTTGTTACAGTTAAGCGTACTGCTTAAAATCAGTAAAACAATATTTTTTATATCAAATCTGTAGATTTTTTTGCGTCACTTTAACGTAAAAATTTTATTTAAAAAAAAGTATTCATAGAATTATTCATTTTGTTGTTGAAATGTTTCACTAATTCCTCGAAAATGTCTAGCCACTTGCACTGACAATATAATAGAAAAATACAATAGCCCAGTTCACAATATCGAGCAAGTTGTCTAGCATCGTAGCATGAGCAAAATAATTGTACTCTACACCATAGATGATCAAAAATAAAAATGAGATGTATTAGCGCTCGCTCTCGCAACCCTAACTCCCAGCAAACATATTGGCAAACACCTAAAACAAGTTTCATAACGATATGAATAAAAAGGTGTTTTTAACAGAGACAGTAACCATTATAATGTTTTTTCAAATAAATTATTTTTTAATGAATAGCTTTGATGAATATTGTATTGTAGTGTTTTGTAAAATAAATTCAATAGTGATTATTTTCGGTCTCTGATTATTAAAACGTAATTTTATTACAATTTTTAAAATCGCTTTAAAGATTTTAAATTAAACTTTCCGTGTTAATACCTGCATGACAATGGCGAATTAGCAAAATATTTTTTAAGTTCACCGAGGTCATGCGATTGCGCTGCTTGGAGCAAATGTTTTTCATGTCTGAAAAAATTTGTTCACATAAGTATGTTGAGGAAAAAATGATAAATATTTTAAATGCATTCGTTTGAGCTGAGGACATAAGGCACCATCTACATTTTTCCAAAACTCAAGAGAATTAATTTTATCGAAAGCTTTTACCTCAGATCTAAGTATTATTATCTCTGATTGAATGTGTAAATCGAACTTGCTTATGTCACAATTTAAAGGGTTTTTGAATACATCAAGCAAAGGCTGTATACATTCAAAATCGTTAAATCGGTCTTCAAAATTAAAAAAAAGGGTTTCTAATAATGATACATAATCAAGTTTTTTAGTATAATTTTGTTTGTTATATATAAGAGAAGTTTTGGTAAAACTAGAGAAATCGTCAGATCGAATTTCTATTAGCAGCAAAAATAATTTTGTTTTAAAATTCAACAGAAATTCAGACATATCAAGTATACTTTTATCTTTTCCTTGAAGTTGTAAATTAAACTCATTCAAGAAGTTAGTTATATCTGACAAAAATGCTAAATCTAAGGTGAATTCATATTGTTTTAGTAATTTTACTTCACATATATCTATATTTTCTAGCTCTAAAAACTCTACCACCTCTTTTCTTAAGTCAAACAGTCTATTTAGGCAATCACCTCGGCTAAGCCATCGAACGTCAGTGTACATTTTAAGGTCATGATGTGCAGCTTTTCTAGTTTTTAAAAAAGTTACAAATTTCCTATGCGTATTCTATTAATTATGCGCTCTGCTGATTTCATAGCAGAATGTTCTGAAAGGAATTTTGATGCAAGAGCTACTTGATGGATTATGCAGTGAAAATTTTGAACTGACAAACCATGTTTTTGTATTTGTCCGATAAAGCCTTCATATCTACCAGTCATTACGCTGGCACCATCTGTACAAACTGCTGCAAACTTGTTTGTGTCTACAATTGAAAATAGTTTGTCACTAACGATGTCGAACAATAACTTGCCTGTTACGTTTGCATAAAAACTTTCAAGGGTGAACATTGTTTCAAAAACGTTGTAATTGGCATCTACACAACGAATACAAATTATAAGTTCACAAACGTCATTAATGTTGGTACTTTCATCTAGACAGACTGAAAAGAATTCGCAACTTTTCAATTTTTCAGTAATAAAATGTTCTAAAGAAGCTCCTCCTTTTCTTTAAAATTTATTTTTTCAATTTCATAATGATATGAATAAAAATGTCTTTTCAAAACCTTTTCATTTCCAGCCTTAAATATTTTGTAGCATAAAAGGCATTGAATGTTATGAAAAACATCATTTATCATAAAATACCGTTCACATCTCATTTCGTAGACGTGTAGCTTTTATTTTTTGTGTGTTTAATTGTAATTGAATCGTGTTTGTTTACTGTGCTTTGTTCAACAAAACCCAACAACAATGCTTAATCAATTCCTGAAAAATATGACGATACTCCGACGCATGTGTTTTCGTCGCTTGCTCAACGACGAATGAATGAGTTTTTAAAAGAGCGTAACAAATGTGTATGAATTATTTTCAAACAATTGTTGTATGGGCTGAACATCTATGCTCTACACCAACAAAATACATTGAAAATGCTCTCAAATACTCTCTCAATTTGCAAATGCTATAATGCAAGACCATTTGCACAGGATTGTGAATTGGGCTAATAAAGTTCGTAAGAGCGAAAAGGACAAATACATTTTTCCATTTAATTTTTTAACGGACAAAACATGCACAATTTTTTCAGCCTTAAGTTATGCAATAGATTTCTAATAAATAAATTTGTTATTGATTATTTTTTCACTAAAGCGAAGTAAGTTTCATACAAAACGTAGTTGTGGGCCACCTTTTGGTTTTCACTAATACGATATTTTCAATAAAGCGATGTTTCGCTAAAGCGAAGTGAATAAGACTAGCTGCGTTTAAAATCTGTGCGGGAACTTGCATCGCTTTCAGTAATTTGATTTTTTTCAGTAAGGCGTGTTGCGATAAAGCGGATTCGACTGTATTTTAAAATTTAAATGATAAGCACAATAAACAAGTGAACTTGTGTACATTTCATATACATGTACATAAATGATTTCTTTATGTTTCTAATAGAACGATACAAAGTAGTGAAGAGCGCTTTATACAAGTATGTGTGAGACTAGTCGAGATCGAACATCTTTTACTGACATCATACATGAAAGTTTTTATTCTCTTTTGATAACGCAGCAAAATAGATTGTTGAATGAAAACAGTATCATATCGGCGAACGCATCGTTTGCTTAATTGTCCGTCTGGTAATCGAACATATTTTATTCAAGTGTTTATGCAAACAAGAGTTGACTTCAGGGGTTTTCAATTTTGATTTTGTACCAATTAACTAAATAAAATATACTTTTCATACCATGACGGTATCTATAAATAGAAATTCAAAAACTTCTCTACACAAGTATACAACAAAAAAGTTGCTGGTCCAAGATAAACAAAAAAGTATTATGTACATAAAAATCTAGGAATCAGTTGATTAAATTATATTCAAAAAGTCATACAATGTAAGTCTGCTTTTACACACATCAGTTTTTCTTGAAGCAGTTCTCTACAGTTCTCTTTTAAAACTGCCCGTTTGTTTACACACAGACAGTCTGTGTTCAATTTCTTAATATGACGCCATTAATGAGAATAAAATAACAAAAGAGAATTGAAGTAACTTTCCGGTACAATAAGTATGTACCCCTCTTCTTGCTTCTTTCTTCTCTCTCCCATAAACTCAGACTTGCTTCAAGAAAAACTGATGTGTGTAAAAGCAGACTAAGATAATAAATTTTCTGGTAGTTTGAAATGTAGGCAACGAGACATTGATTGAAAACTTTTTCGGTATTTGGAAATCAATTATTACACCCTTTTTCAACGTGATTGTTTTTGAATCAAATATAAGGCAGCCTAACGATGAAAAATGTTTCTTTTGCGAAAAATTATAGCAAGTAATTGTAAGTCCGTTACTTAAATGAGCTATAATTTAGCAGAAATATGAGACATAAGACACTATTTTGAAAGATTCGGGTCTAAAGAACCGTTTTAGCTCGAAAGAACAATCATTTTCAAAAAGAAACGACAAAATAAATATATAGAATAAGCAGAGGAGTAAGAAACGATCCGAAAATTTCATGAAGTGCTGACTGGAATACTGTATGTAATAAAAAGTTGACACATCTTTGATTATGTAACCGTATATTCACAGAAATATTTTATGTTTATTAACTGATTCACTGAGAAATAAAAAAAAATTTTCAAGCATAAAACGTTTTTATGAACTAGGTGTAAGCTTTTGATTGAGATATTTAAATTGTACAAAATTAGTCGTGGTAGTACCACGGTACCAACAAAGTCTAATTGTACCAAAAAAAGTACAATTGTATCATGTTTTCCATCCGTGGTTGACGTTGAATAAAATCAAAGCAGAGGAGTTAGACCCCTTTCACACACATCAGCTTTGACTCGTCAAGTCTTGATCTTTTAGAAGAGAGCGGTGAAGAGCGTGAAAAGGGGTACAGACTTGACGGTACTAGTCAGTTTTTATATTTTCTTTTGTTTTATCATCCGTAATATATTAAATGAATGTTCAGCAATGCAGAAAAACTTGCCATGACGTTTCGTGTGTGAATGTAAATGCAGGTTCGAAAGAAAATTGAAGAAAAACTGATCAAGTATACCTGATGTATGTGAAAGAGGACAGACATCAAACTGATGCTTCAAACTTGTGTATGTGTTGGTAAAATTCAGTTTGAGAGTGAAAATCTAAATTGTTTTGATATTCGTCAAACTCACATCAAACCATACGTCTCAAAGAAAAGCAGAGTTTGAAGCGTCAGTTTGATGTGTGGCCATGCCGCTTTAGTTTAATACACAAGTTATATTAATACACAGCAAGCAAACACTTGTCTATGTACGTATGTATATACATAATTTTGCTTTTGTTGTACATGAATACACGTTCATAGGGGCTAATTTTTGCTTTTTGTATTTTATTCATGATAAAAATACTTGTTGCTGAGCAGAACTTTTTTTATTCATCATCAAAACAATATTTATTTTAAAAAATATGTAATATGTATTTATTTTATTTATCAATGAGTTTAGAATAAGTACATAGCAGTACTGAGCTACCCCAGGGGAGGTCATGACCTCCCGTGGATCCACGCTTGAACTAACGTAGGTTTTTTACTAATTAAAACTATTTTTTAGATCAGGAAAAACAAAATTGTTATCAAAAATTAAAAAAAAATCAAAATTTAGATTACAGAGTTGGATAACTGTCATATTTTGTAGCACATGAAAGTGACCAAAATGGTTACAAATATTAAGTTTTTCTTAAATAAAACTATTTCAGGCCTCATTAATAGTTGTATTGGTAAACAAAAAAACAAAACTAAAATTAAATTTCGTTTCCAGGGTTGGGAAATTGAAATATTTTTTCTACATAATATTAACCAACAATGCAATTGACGTTGTTGTTTTTGCTAATTAAAACTGTTTTATAATTAGGAAAGAACAAAATTGGTATTAATATCTTAAAAATTCAAAATCTCGACTCCTGGATTAGACAAATGAAATATTTTATGGTACATGAAAGTGACCAAAAAGCTTAAACATAAGAATTACATTGGTTAGAAAATAAAAATTCGCTTCCAAATCCAAATTTTGTGTTTTTACTGAATTAAACCTATTTCATATTTCAGGAAAAATTAAATTAGTATTAACATATTAAAAATTCGGTTCCAGGGTTGAAAAATCTAAATTTGTTGGTACATAAAAGTACCCACATAAATTCCAAATTTTGTTTTTTTAGTGAAGTAAACCTATTTTATACTTCAGCGAAAACACATTAAATTGGTATTAAAAATTCGGTTACAGGGTTGGAAAATCGAAATTTTTCGGAACATAAAATTAACCATATAAGTTCCTAATTTTGGTTTTTTGTGGATGAAGTCTTTTTTATACTTCGGGAAGAATTAAATTGGTATTAAAAACCAAAAAAATTTAAAAGGCGATTCTATGGTTGGACAATTAGAGCTTTTTGGGATACATGAAACTTATTTTCACGTTTTGTTTTTAAATTAAACATATTTAATATTTTCGAAAGACGTTCAGAGGCATTACAAAAAAAGAGAAACCGAACATTTAGCTTCCTAGCCGAAATATTTAAATGGAAAAACTTACACCTGTGAAGGGTATTTAAGATTCGGCACAGCCGAATATAGCACTTTTACTTGTTTTTATCTGCGGACCTTTGAAAACACATTAAATCATACACATCATTAAAAAAATAAATTTTCTAAATGACTTCTTAAAAAATACCTGCATGCATCTTTGCGCCGCTCAATTTTGGAAAAATTTTGCGCAAACTTGAAATCGTCTCACCCTCACGACCCAGTTTTTTAACAAAATTTGATACGAGACCGAGCTTAATGTGTAGTGGTGGCAAAATGATTTGAGATGGCTGCACCAATGGTAAATTCTCTATACTTTGTAGCATGTTCGCGGCTTCCACTTAAATTCAGTGTAATGCTGATCTCTTTTGCGACCTTCCCATGTACACAAAAAGCACTGGAGAGTTGGAAATACACGCTTAACACCCATTTGTAATCCGACCACTTTCAGATGGCAGCATATTCTGAGAATTGATAAAAATCTAGTTTTTAAAAAATTTTACGTGATACAGGCATTTCTACGAGTCTGCCTGCAAAAATTCAGCTCGATTGGATCACGGAAAAAGGGTTAAAAACTTATCCAAAGTCTTTCACACAGTCAGACAGACGGACACTACGATCTTTATATTTTATACAAAAAAAAATCTGACGTGTACATGAAAATCGCCGATACACGTGTATTTTTATTTTTGCTCCCCTTTCCGAAAAAGTACATTTGGTGCATAGGACAGAAAAAAAGTTCGATTTTGTAACGCGGTGTAATGAGCCTATTTGCCAGAAGAGCTAGAGTCTTCATTCTTGGACTGATGGATTGGAAATGAGCTTTACTACAGTGGTATTGAAATTCAGAAATTAACTACCAAAAACCAATTATTTTTTTCTTTGATTGTAAATTAAACCTATTTCATACCTTGGGAAGCCTCAAATGTTTATTAAAAACTAAAAATACAAATTTTTTCCAGGGATGGGAAATTAAAAGTTTTTTCTGGTACATGTAATATTTCATAGTACATGAAAGTGACCCGAACGGTTAAAAATTTTAAGTTTTCTTAAATAAAACCACCATTAGTGAAAAAAATAATATAAAATTTAGCTTCCAGAGTTGGAAAATTGACATATTTTTTATACGTAAACGTAACCAAAAAGGTAACTGACGTTGTTTTTTTTTGCTATCTAAAACTATTTTATAAAAAAATTGGTATAAAAAATATAATAATAAATAATTCGAAACCAGGGTTGGCCAAGTGCAATATTTTGTATAACATGAAAGTGACCAAAATGGTTAAAAATTTTAAGTTTTTCTTAAATAAAACTACTTTATACCTCATGAAGAGTTGCATTGGTAAAAAACAAACAAAAATTTAAATTTCGCTTCCATGGTTGGGAAATGGAATTTTTTTGTAGATAAAAGTTAAAAAAAGGCAACTAATGTTATATTAAATTTGAATTAAGATTCTATAGGCTAATTGTTCGAAATTTTAATTTAAATCTCAGAAAGACATGATAAATATTCCAAGGCACAAAGGCAAGTCAACATCAGTTTTATTCAACTTACACAGCAGAGCAGAACAGCTATTTTCGAAAGACGCAACCCTTTCATCATCAGTGCTCATGTGTATTGTGTTTGTCACCACTTATTAGGTGGCTTAGTTGAATGTGATAACAGTTCCTATTTACACAAATTTTATTGTGAAAAAGAATACGGGAACTGTATCAACCTGATGTTAACATGTTATTATTATCATACCCGTGTTACCGTTTGATTATTTTTCTTCATGTCCCATTTTTCTGAATTTTTTGTTCCATCATACATTGTTATTGTTATAATACCCGTGTTACCGTTTGATTATTTTTCTTCATGTCCCATTTTTCTGAATTTTTTGTTCCATCATACCTAAGTCAAACTTTTTTGGTTTGAATTTTATACTTAAGTACATGTGAACGTTTTTTCCAATTTTTATTATTGGGTAGCTCAAGCCATAGCTTAAATTTGTATGTAGTAATAATTTTAACGAACATTTTATATTGCTATATTAAATTTGAATTAAGATTCTATAGGCTAATTGTTCGAAATTTTAATTTAAATCTCAGAAAGACATGATAAATATTCCAAGGCACAAAGGCAAGTCAACATCAGTTTTATTCAACTTACACAGCAGAGCAGAACAGCTGTTTTCGTTAAAATTATTACTACATACAAATTTAAGCTATGGCTTGAGCTACCCAATAATAAAAATTGGAAAAAACGTTCACATGTACTTAAGTATAAAATTCAAACCAAAAAAGTTTGACTTAGGTATGATGGAACAAAAAATTCAGAAAAATGGGACATGAAGAAAAATAATCAAACGGTAACACGGGTATTATAACAATAACATGTTAACATCAGGTTGATACAGTTCCCGTATTCTTTTTCACAATAAAATTTGTGTAAATAGGAACTGTTATCACATTCAACTAAGCCACCTAATAAGTGGTGACAAACACAATACACATGAGCACTGATGATGAAAGGGTTGCGTCTTTCGAAAACAGCTGTTCTGCTCTGCTGTGTAAGTTGAATAAAACTGATGTTGACTTGCCTTTGTGCCTTGGAATATTTATCATGTCTTTCTGAGATTTAAATTAAAATTTCGAACAATTAGCCTATAGAATCTTAATTCGAATTTAATATAGCAATATAAAATGTTCGTTAAAATTATTACTACAGGCAACTAATGTTGTTTTTTACTAATTAAAACTATTTTAGTGTTTCTGGACGTTCGATTTGAACCTCCGCAAGTTAAAACTGGAAAGAAAGACCTCTGCAGGAAGTTTGTTCCACATACGAACCGTTCGGCCAAAGAACGAAGTCTCTCTTTAATGCGTGGTGCGGTTCATTGGTCACTCAACCACAAAAGAATGCGCCCTATGCGAACAGCGGTTAGCTCGCAAATATAAACGGGTTTCGGGCACGAGCTCCCTCATGTCTCTAAAACACATTCCGTAGTAGTATCGGTAAAACAGTGAAACACAGCTCAATCTGCGTCGATGCTTATACAATTCGTTAAACCAAAATACCACCGCTTAATTTCTTGCATTTTCCGTTAAGAAAATTAAATTTTTTAAGGAATTGGGAGGTTTCTGGTTTACCCCGATTTGGAAAAATTAAATTTTCACTAGATATAGACGTTTTGAGTTCCTGGGAAGCTTTCCTGACTACTCCTGAGAGAATGTAAATATATCTGTATGTATGCGACGCGCTTATAACCATTGAACTGCTAAACTATTCGCATTCAAAAGGGCTCTTTTATACTTAGATTTCCTTTGAATTGCGACCTATTCGGGCCAGTAGATTTTGAGAATTATGAAAAAAATTATGCATGTTTTTCAAGTATAGTTTTTATACATTCCAAAGAAGAATATGGAGGGTATATTCACTTTGTCATTCCTTTTGTAACGTAGCGAAATATCCATCTGAGACCCCATAAAGTATATATTCGATTGATCAGTGATGAAATCTAAGACGATCTGATCATGTCCGTCCGTCTGTGGAAATCACGATTCAGTCCAAACGGAAACAGCTAGGCTCTTAAAATTTGGTTTAAATATATCTTGAAGGATAGAACAGGTCAAGTTTGGAAATGGGCTATATCGGGCGAGAGGGAAAAAAGTTCCCTTAGGAAGAACTAAACCAACCTCCAAAAAACAACATAATTTTTAAAGATTTTCTGTAATTTTGTTAAACAGATTACATATTTTTATGCGAAAGGAGGTCCAGCGCGTTAAACATGAAGCATTGAATAAAAAAAAAAATAATGTTTTGGACCCCGCCTCCTTTAGTGGGCGTTATTATATGCAAAAATAGGGTAAAAATTTAACAAATTGTTTTACTTACGCCTAGATTCTTTAAAAATAACATATTTAAGCTTTAATGACGAAGCTGAGACGTACCCTGGTACTACTCTGCCCTATTCCCTCCTCCTCCTCCTTTGCTCCATGAATGACCCTATCAAAAAACATTTTTTATTAATTTTGTATATAATTATCTCAAACATTTATTTTTAGAGTCTTATGACAAAGGTGAAATGTCTCCCCCACAGGAATTGCCAGAGCGACCCCGCCAAACTACAGTTTTAATACCCTCCATAGAGAATTGGACCCCATAAAGTATTTATCTGTATTCTTGATCAGTGATGAAGTCTAGGACGGTCTTGCAATGCCCATACGTTCGTCTGTGGAAAATATGACATTGTCCATTTTTGAAACCCTCCCCCTTTAGTGGGCGTTGATGTACGATTTTATATAAAGGAACTCTGTCCCACCAAGTTAAACATTTTAATTTACTTACTAACCATTTGGAGGGTATTTAATATTCGACCTGGTCGAATATAACGTTTTTACTTGTTTTTTTAATATGATCTAATCAGTTCTTGACATTAAAAAATCTCGTTAATAAAACGAGACTCCAGCCTGGAGTCGAAATATGGATTTTTTAAGATTTTAGTACCAATTTTGTTCTTCCTGAATTATAAAATAGTTTGAATTAGCAAAAACAACAACGTCACTTGCCTATTTGGTTACTTTTAGGTAAAAAAAAACAAATTTCCCAACTCTGGAAGCGAAATTTTAATTTTAAAAATTTTTTTTATCAATGCAAGTCTTCATGTGGTATAACTTAGTTTTGTTTAATAAAAACTCAAATTTTGTAACTAGTTTAGTTATTACATGTACTACAAAATATTGCATGTACCAAAATAAACTTTCATTTTCCCTACCCTGGAAGCGAAATTTTAATTTTTTGTTTATCAGTGCAATGCTTAATGAGGTATAAGATAATTTTTTTAAAGAAAAGTTAGACATTTTTAACCATTTTGGTCCCTTTTATGTACTATTAAATATTGCACTTGTCCATCCCTGAATTCGAAATTTAATTTTTGAATATTTGATACCAATTTTGTTCTTCCTAAATTATAAGACAGGCTTAGTTAGCACAAAAAAAATAACATCAGTTGCCCGTTTGATTACTTTCACGAATAAAAAAAATGTAATTTACCACCCCTGGAAGCAAAATCTTAATTAAAAAAACTTTTTTGGCCAATGCAAATCTTCATGACGTATAAAGAGGTTTTGTTAAAGAACAAGCAAAAGTGCTATTATATTCGGCTGTGCCGAATCTTAAATACCCATGCCAGAAAGTAGGTTTAATTAAAAAATCAAAATGATGTTATCTGTTACTTCTATATTTAAGAAAACTTTAAAATTTTTCGGCTAGGAAGCAAATGTTTGGTTTTTTTATATGTAATACCTATGAACGTCTTTCAGAAATATTATATATGTATATTTTATTTACAAACAAAAAAAATCCGTTTCATGTACCCCAAAAAGTTCTAATTGTCCAACCGTCTAATCGTATTTTAGATTTTGTTGGTTTTTAATACCAGCTGACTTTTTTCTGATATATAAAGTAGTTACAATTCATCATAAAAACCAAAAATAACAAATAATATGGCTGCTTTTATGAATCAGAAAATGTCGATTTTGCAACCCTGGAACCGAATGTTTAATTTATTAATACTAATTTAGTTTTTTCTGATATATAGAATAGGTTTAATTCACTAAAAACACAAAATTTTGAATTTATGTATGTAGTTTTCATGTACCAAAAATATTTTGATTTTAAAACCCTGGAACCGAATTTTTAGTTTTTAAAATTTTTAATACCAATTTAATTCTTAGCGAAGTATAAAATAGGTTTAAGTCACTGAAAAAACCAAAATTGGGAACTTATATGGTTACTTTTATGCACCAAAAAATTTAGATTTTCCAACCCTGGAACCGAATTTATAATTTTTTGATACTAGTTTAATTTTTTCTAAAATATCTAATAGGTTTAATTCACTAAAAGCATTTGGAATTTATGTATGTACTATTATGAACGAAATATATTTCGATTTTCCAACTCTGGAAGCAAATTTGTATTTTTTTACCAATGCAATTCTTAGTGAGGTGTAACATAGTTTTACTTGACAAAAAAATTAAAATTTTTAAACACTCACCATTCATGTACCATAAAATATTTCATTTTTCCAACCCCGGAGTCGAAATTTTGATTTTTTAAGATTTTAATACCAATTTTGTTCTTCCTGAATTATAAAACAGCTTTAATTAGCAAAAAGAAACAACGTCAATTGCTTTTTTGGTTACTTTTATGCAGAATAAATATTTCAATTTCCCAACCCTGGAAACGAAATTTAACTTTTTTTACCAATGCAACTCCTAATGAGGCATGAAATAGTTTTATTTAGGAAAAACTTAATATTTGTAACCATTTAGGTCATTTTTATGTACCACAAAATATGACAGTTATCCAACTCTGGAATCTAAATTTTGATTTTTTTTTAATTTTTGATACCAATTTTGTTTTTCCTGAACTAAAAAATAGTTTTAATTAGTAAAAAAAAACAACGTCAATTGCCTCGTTGGTTACTTTTATGTATAAAAAATATTTTAATTTCCCAACCCTGGAAGCGAAATTTAAATTTTTAAAAAATTTCTGTATCAATGCAATCATGAGGTATAAAGTAGTTTTGTTTAAGAAAAACTAGAAAATATTTCATGTACCAAAAAAATTTTAATTTTTCCAACCCTGGAAACGAAATTTTAATTTGTTTTGTTTTTTTTTAACAGTGCAACGCTTCTTGAGGTATAAAGTAGTTTTATTTAAAAAAAATTTAAAATTTTTTACCATTTTTTACATGAAGTACTATAAAATATTGCACTTATCCATCGCTGGATTCGAAATTTTGTTTTTGAATTTTTGATACCAATTTTGTTCTTCCTAAATTATAAGACAGTTTTAGTTAGCAAAAAAACAAAAAAAAAAACAACATCAGTTGCCTGTTTGATTACTTTCATGTATAAAAAATTCAATTTCCCACCCCTGGAAGCAAAATTTACGTCTTCATGACGTATAAAGAGATTTTGTTAAAGAAAAACTTACAATTTTAAAAAATTTTAGTTACCACATGCACTACAAAATGCGGAATAGGCCGAAAAAAAGTTTAAATTTCCCATCTCTGGAAAATTTTTTTATATTTTTATTAGTTTTTAATAGACCATTGAGGCTCCGCAAAGCACGAAATAGGTTTAATTTACAAACATTAAAAAAATTAATTGATTTTTGGTATAAATTTTGCGTCGAGAAATAGGTGTAAGCTTCCCAGCTCTGGCACCATACTTAGGATCTTCTGAATTTCAATAGCACTGTATTTAAGTTAATTTCCAATCCAACGGTCCAAGAACGGTCTCTAGCTCTTCTGGGGGCTTGGGGAAACCGATTTCAAGTACAGACGGACGGACACCGCTCAATCGTCATCGCTATTCATAAGGATCCAGAATATATATACTTTATGGGGTCCCATGTGCATATCGAAGAAATTACACATAGAATGACAAACCTATGTATAACCTTTCACTTTTTTGTGAAGGGTATAAAAACATATAAGCAGCAACAAAACGAACCTGTCTTAAGTGTAATGGGAAAATCTGCTTTGCCCTCACAAAAGCGTGTAAGAGATATATAAGATTCTCCTTTTGAAAAGACACCAGAAATGCATCATTGTACAGACCGTGAGTCTCTTTATCTATTGAATAATAATTCTCCACTGAAATTAATGCAAGTAATGGATAAGCGGTTTGAAAAATTAAGTGAGCAAATACAAACAAATATGCAGGCAATGTTTCATAAATATGAACAACATCTTTAAGTGAGATTGATAAAAGATTAACAGCCTTATGCAAAAAAACTTAACACAGACTGGTAAACCAATGTTAAGCAAAATTCCTTAAAGAATCATGCAAAAAAGGTTGTTATCTTAACACCTGTGTTGTAAACCGATGTTAACATCAAATAATTTAAAGTAGCTACTCATGTACTTTAAAGCGGTGTTAAATATTTTTTTTTGCAAATGTTTTGTGAAAACTTTTAATTAAAGCATTTCAGTTTTGTGTATTCTTATATTAAAAATGGATGCATTAAATTTAATGAACAGAATCGGTAAAATTATTTATTTCGATGTGAAAATTTTATTCAATGTGTAATATTTATTTAGAACGTATAAACCAATTAGCGGGCTATTATCGGGCACGTACTTATAAAAGAGAAGTACCGTTTTAGCAAGGAAACAGTGAGGAAAATTGTAACATTGGTAAAACAAGACATTGAAGTAGAACGCAGGGGATGTGGAACATCACCAAAATACAATTTTGGTAGCCATCCACTGATTTTTGAACTGTTTTATTGTGCGTTGACTCCCAACACATTAACTGTAGAAGCTAAAAAATTTAAAAAAAGGAAATGATCATGTGGTTGTATATATATATATATATATATATATATATATATATATATGTATATATATATGTATATATATATATATATATATATATATATATATATATATATATATATATATCTGTACATATATATATATATATATATATATATATATATATATATATATATATATATATATATATATAGATATATATATATATATATATATATATATATATATGTATATGTGATGTACATAACTTTCTGCCACTTCCACCCATGCTTTTTTCTTTGAATGGTTGGTATTGTTGTCCGTATTTTTGTTTTCAATAACTTTTACCTGCTTTCTTATGAGTTCCTTAAGCAGCATCTACGATCAGTGATGTCAAATGCGATTGTGTTGGTGAGATCACTCTTATCTCTTACATTCCCAGCGGGAGAAATGTGCGGTTGCGATGCCTAACTAATGGCCTTTTCTAAGAGTATCCTTTTATTTACTAATCATATCTTCTAAATTTATATTGCAGTTTCGTAACAACAAAACATATTTTAGTTTTGCGGATTTTAATTCTTTGCGTTGTTTTGAGCAAATGTGTTTCAAATCGGAAAATATATGTTCGCAAAGGTATGTTGAAGGGAAAAACGACAAACATTTAAAGGAATTTTTTTTTAATACAGGTTATAGCGCCCCGTATAAATTTTTCCAGAACTCAATAATATTTCCCCTATCTGGAGGAAATTCGCTCCTAAGTATGATTAGTTTTTAAGCTGAACATTTGGTTAGTTTATATACAAGAGAAACAATTTTTACAAAAAACCTTACTTAGTAAATCATTTAAAAGCTACTTTAAGAAATTTTCGAAAAGATGTACCTACATACAGTGGCTCCAACTTATTTCAAACCTCTTATATACATATATTGTATATATATTTATATAAATATATTATTTATATTACTTCTGTTTAGAGGCCTCAAAACAGGGCTTGCGATACTTCCCGCTGAATGAGAGTGTTTCTCAGTAAATAATTATATTTTCGTAGTAAAAATTTTAACGAACATTTTTATATTGCTATATTAAATTGAATTAAGATTCTATAGGCTAATTGTTCGAAATTTTTAATTTAAATCTCAGAAAGACATGATAAATATTCCAAGGCACAAAGGCAAGTCAACATCAATTTTTTTGTTTTTCAACTTACACAGCAGAGCAGAACAATAAAATTTGTGTAAATAGGAACTGTTATCACATTCAACTAAGCCACCTAATAAGTGGTGACAAACACAATACACATGCGCACTGATGATGAAAGGGTTGCGTCTTTCGAAAACAGCTGTTCTGCTCTGCTGTGTAAGTTGAATAAAACTGATGTTGACTTTCCTTTGTGCCTTGGAATATATATCATGTCTTTCTGAGATTTAAAAACAAATTTCGAACAATTAGCCTATGAATCTTAATTCAATTTAATATAGCAATATAAATGTTTGTTAAAATTCTTACTACATACAAATTTAAGCTATGGCTTGAGCTACCAACAATAAAATATTGGAAAAACGTTCACATGTACTTAAGTATAAAATAAAATAAGTTTGACTTAGGTATGATGGAACAAAAAATTCAGAAAAATGGGACATGAAGAAAAATAATCAAACGGTAACACGGGTATTATAACAATAACATGTTAACATCAGCTTGATACAGTTCTCGTATTCTTTTTCACAATAAAATTTGTGTAAATAGGAACTGTTATCACATTCAACTAAGCCACCTAATAAGTGGTGACAAACACAATACACATGGGCACTGATGATGAAAGGGTTGCGTCTTTCGAAAACAGCTGTTTTGCTCTGCTGCGTAAGTTGAATAAAACTGATGTAGACTTTTCTTTGTGCCTTGGAATATTTATCATGTCTTTCTGAGATTTAAATTAAAAATTTCGAACAATTAGCCTATAGAATCTTAATTCAATTTAATATAATTATATATTACGTTCTCAAAATAAAAGAGCGTAAGCGTACATGTGAGTTTTGTTTCCACAATTGTGTCTGACGCTGACATCACTGATCTACGACGGTAAATATCATTCAAAGTATTAACACCAGTGATGTCAGCGTCATACACAATTGTGGAAACAAAACTCACATGTACGCTTACACTCTTATATTTTGGGAGCGTAAAATATAATTGTTTACTGAGAAACACTCTCGTTCAGCGGGAAGTATCGCAAGTCCTGTTTTGATTCCTATAAACAGAAATAATATATTTATATAAATATATATACAATATATATAAAAGGTTTGAAATAAGTAGAAGCAACTGTATGTAGGTACATCTTTTCGAAAATTTCTTAAAGTAGCTTTTAAGTAAATTCATAAGTAGGGCTTTTTTGTAAAAATTGTTTCTCTTTTATATAAACCAACCAAATATTCAGCTTAAGAATGGAGAAATATTTTAAGGTTAGGTTAGGTTGAAGAAGAGGGGCATAAGCATCCCAATCCGTCATGGATTACACTTAGGCCTATTGTGCGCTCTATAATAAGGAGTTCCCATTCCACTGTAGGGAGCCTCCACCGATACCATGGAAACCTCTGAGTTTGATTACGTCAAGAACCTAGTTTCTTCAATGTACTTCCTTAAGTCTTTCCAATTAGAGCCCCTAAGGAATTCCATCTCCTGTATAATCTCCTGATTAAATGTTTGTCTCCTAATTTGACTAAAAGCTGGACAGTTGCACAAGTAGTGCTCCAGTGTCTCGTCCTCTTCCTGGCAGACCCTGCATGTTATATCCCCAACGATACCCATTCGTGCCAGGTGAGTCCTTAACTCTGTATGTCCTGTTATTAAATAAACCAACCTCCGTAGTGTTGGCCTACTCAATGTTAGGACCTCCTTTGTCCTACTACCATCTGGGTCCCCCCATAGAATTCTAGTCACCCTACCTATGGTAGAGTGCTGCCAATCTCTTGTATGCAATTCTATAGCCCATCGCTTTAGTTCGTTCTTAAAAACCTGAAATGGCTTCGGACTATCTAGTGTGATGTTCGCCATTAATGCTCCCATCTTTGCTAGCTTATCTGCCTCAACATTTCCAGGTATCCCCTGATGTCCTGGAATCCATATTATCTCTATGCCCCCACATTGCGTGTATGAGTTAATCTCATCCTTGCACTGTAGTACACACCGAGATTGAACCACATGATTCCTTAGGGCCTCGATGGCTTTCCTACTATCCGTGAAAATACGAATCGGTAGTCTGTTATCGATTTCCTTCAACCATTTTATCCCTTCCGTAATAGCCACGATCTCACTCTGAAATACCGTGCTATGATCCGGCAGGCGGAAGTACTTGCTAAAGTTACGACCCATGTCACAGAAACCTCCACCCGATTGGTCACCAATCCTCGACCCGTCCGTGTATAGGTTAGTTATGAGGTTCATTGTATCTGCATCCTCCCACTCCATACCTTCCGATATTATGGTGGTGCAGTGTGATTGTACATATCTAATAGGGATTCTATCGCACGTGACCGTGCGAGCGTTGTTCCCGGGTAAGACTTGTACTATACTCTGGTGTTTGGTTGTGTGTTCCCTAGTCAGCCACTCACCCATTACCATCAATCTCGTAGCAGCCAGAGCTGCTTCGTATTTAACCTGTATATCAATAAGCAGTATTGATAGAATATTTTCCATCGCCTTAGTTGATGTGGTTCTCATCGCGCCACAAATGCCGATACAGCACTGTCTTTGTATCCTTTGAAGATGTTTGATATTCACCTTCCTCTCCAAGGACGTCCACCATACTAACGAGGCGTACGTCACAATTAGTCTTACCACACTCGTATGGAGCCAGTGTGCCATCTTTGGGCTCATTCCCCATTTGGCCCCAATTGCCCTTCTGCAATAGGTCCAGACTCTTTGGGTCTTGATCACCCTACTTTCTATATGGTCCTTCCAGGATAACCTCCAGTCGAGTATAACTCCTAGATATTTGACCTTTTTATTAATCTGTATCGTCCTATCTCGAAAAACCGGTGATTCCACATGTGCAATCTTCCGTTTCCTTGTAAACATACAAATTTCTGTCTTCTCTGGGTTGACATTGAGACCCCTTTGTTTAGCCCAGCTATAAGCTAAATTCAGGGCCTCTATTGCCCTTTCGCAAAGAACCCCTTATCAGTATCGCTACATCGTCTGCATAGCAGACGGGAGCAAATCCTTCTTGGGATAATGTCTTCAGTAGGGTATTTATGGTCACCACCCACAGCAAGGGAGAAAGTGGCGTTCCGCAACACACATTTCCCCCTACCCTTGAGTCGTTAACCTCGTAACTTATCTTCCTGTTCCTTAGCATATGACTGATCCATCTAGTCAATCTCTGGTCCAAGTCAAAGTTACCCAGCGAGTCAATAATGCTCGAGGCCCATACATTGTTGAAAGCCCCCTCTATATCGATAAATACAGTCATGGTGTTTGTTAACGCAACCTCCAAAATCCCCATGATACAAATTATGGCGATCTGGCATCACAATATTTAATTTTCTGATTGTAAAACTTTGATTGATTGCAACACATTGATTTAACGAAACATTAAAATATGTACATACATTTTGGATTAAACCGCTAACATTGGCGCTAGCACAACCATTTTGTATTTCGAAAGGTAAAGGTGCGAAGTAATCAAGAGAATCTTAAACAAATACATTTATTGAAACTTACAATTTCCTTGGTGGTTTCCATACCAAAAAGTATGTATTATTTTATCATAATTGCACATAATATTTTCATATAGTCTTATTTAAAATTACTTAGGAATTTTAATTATTATAAATACACATTTTGTTGAATTTGCATTTGTGTGTTTTAATTATTCAAAATCCACGTGGGAGTCACCAGGACGTTTGGCTCAATTGCCTTAACAACATTTTAAAATTCTTTTTGCTTCTAATTCTCCCTGGAAAGGACGAACTGCCGTTATCATCAGCAAGTTCCAGCGCCACATTTCGCACCTTTTGCTAATCTCGCAGTAAGTACAATATATTGTTACGTAACATGGAGGGTCAACAACAGGTAGAACAATCATTGCATGAATGCTCACTTTGCCATAACCCCCCTGACGAAAACATGTCAACCTGCGTGCAATGCCATAATATATTTCACAATAATTGTGGTAATGTTTTGGACGACACGCTATTTAAATGCCTCTCATGTTCGGCCATAAGACCAAATTCGGCTGCATCTAGTATTACTAGCCGCCAATCAAGTGTTTCTCGCCTATCGCAATCAAAAAAAGTTGATTTAAAACTTCAGAAACTTGAAGCAGAACGATAGCTCAATCAAGATTATTTGGATAAAAAGTTCCAACTTCTTGAAGAAGCCGAAACGCGTTCTGACTCATCAGAGAAATCACAAACAGTATATAATTGGTTTCCCTCTACAAAATCAGTTGCTCAACAACATGTTGTGAGCAATAATGTAGGCGCCAGTTCAAACTTGCAGACCTCTCGTTTGCCAAATCAAACTTATGAAATTGCACCGAATGCATACAATGCAGCTGCGCTAATAGAAAAACAACCGCCGCGTAGCGACTTATCGCTACCACCACACAGTCAGGTAACTTATGCCCCACCAACACTTACTAATGCTGCCATTGACTCGTCGTCACCTGTGTTTGTCATGCCGAATTGCACGACGAACACTACCACCTTTAGTAGCTTTATGCGAATGCAGCCTTTAAATACTTACATCGTCTTTAAATAATAATAACACACAAAATGTATTTTCTTCAATACCACCAGAATTTAATGTGCAACAACCAATAACAAATTTATCAAATTTGAACACTCACATGCCAATGAATTCAACGGTTTATCCGTCTGTTAAGTTTCCACGCATTCCCATAAATTCTTCAACTTACGCAACTACCAATTTTCCACGCATGCCTATGAATTCGTCAGCCTACCCGTCTGCTAATGTTCCGCACAGGCCTATAAACTCATCAGCTTACCCTTCTGTTAGTTTTCCAACCGGTCAGAGTCTTTCTCAAACAAATATTAATTCAAGACAATCATTACCTAAAGAACTTCCAGCGTTTTCCGGTCAACCAGAGGAGTGGCCCTTATTTTCCTCAACATTTGAATGGTCCACCACATCGTGCGCATTCACTAACGAGGAAAACCTTGTACGCCTCCAAAAGTCACTTAAAGGTGAAGCACTTAATAGTGTAAGACACATGTTAGTTCATCCCTCAAATGTACCACACGTCATGCAAATTCTCTATTTGTTATTTGGTCAACCTGAAAAGATAATTAATTCAATAAAAGATAGGATAAAATTATCGCCAAAGGTGGACGAGAACAATTTAAAAACACTTACCTCAACGGCTGTAGAAGTGCGAAGTTTAATTTCAACAATTACTGCAAGTAATTTACATGATGAATTAAATAATTCATCACTTTTACAAGAACTGCTGCAAAATCTTCCAAATATGTATCAAATGCAGTGGGCAGAGAAAAAAATACAGCTGATTAATCAAAACAAAAAACCAAATTTACTTGAATTTGACAAATGGTTTTTTAATATTGGTATAACAGCTAGCAGTATAACAGTTGGCCCCCGCTTGAGCAAATTACACTCAGAAAAGAAAACACTCAAAAATACAACAACAAACAAGAGAGCATACATTAATGCCCATTCGCAACGAACATGCATTGTTTGTAACAACAATTGCAAATCAATAGTCAACTGTTCTACATTTCAAGCATTGGATCGCGGGGAGAAGTAGAATATTGTAAGAAAACATAATTTGTGTAAATTTTGTTTGTTTAAGCACAGTGGCGAGTGCAATAGAAAAAAGAAGTGCGGCGAAGAAGAGTGCGAATATTATCATCATCCCTTGCTACATCGTTATTCTGAAAAACCAAATAAACAGAATAAAATTGAAACAAATAAAGAGCAAAAACTTAATAAAGAAGTGGTCATTAATAACACGCACAGTGGAAGTCAACTAAGAGAAATTTTATTCAAAATTATTCCAGTGCAAGTTTATGGAAAAAACAAAATAATAAATACATTTGCTTTTATTGACGAGGGGTCATCTATAAGTTTAATGGATGAAACTTTAGCAAATAAATTAGATATACAGGGAGATCCAAATCCCTTGTGTTTGCGTTGGACAGGTGGTATGGAGCGAGTTGAAGATAATTCGAAAAGGTTAAAAATTCATATTTCAGGAGGAAATAAATTGAGTGTGGCAATTAATGTATCAACTGTAAAATCGTTGAATTTGCCGATGCAAACAATGGACTATGAAAATTTAGCACAACGCTATCCTCACTTGCGGAATTTACCTGTTGAAAGCTATAAAGATGCCGTGCCACAACTATTAATTGGATTGAATCATTTTGACGTAGGAGTATCGAACAAAATTTGTGAAGGATCATCTGAAGAACCGATTGCCGTCCGAACAAAACTTGGATGGCTTATTTATGGTGCTGTTGGAGAAAATAAAGCAAATAATAGTTTTAATTTTCATATATGTAATCGTACAACCACTGTTGAAGAGTTGGATCAATTAGTTAGGAATTATTATTCACTCGAGGCCGTAACAGGAACAGGTACAAAAAGTCTGCTAGAGTCAGATAATGATAAAAAGGCTGTAGAATTATTACATAAATTCACAAAACAAAAGTCATGTGGACATTATGAAGTTCCTCTTCTCTGAAAATATGATATCGTAGATTTGCCACCCAATTATGAAATGGCCCTCAAAAGGTTAACTTGCTTAGAAAGAAAATTAAAGTACAATTTGGATCTTTTTAATATTTTTAAAGCAACAATTTCTAAATATATAGCTAAAGGCTACGTAAGAAAAGTAAGCAATGAGGAAATTTCTAGTTCTGATAAAAGGGTTTGGTATCTGCCTATTTTTCCTGTTTTCAACAAAAACAAACCTAGTAAAACGCGTGTAGTATGGGACGCTGCCGCCAAATCTAATGGTGTTTCACTCAATTCGTTATTTGTCAAAGGGCCTGATTACTTGGTTTCTTTGCCATCAATTCTTTTTAAATTTCGCCAAAAAACAGTAGCTATCTGTGGCGACATCGAGGAGATGTTCCACCAAGTGCACGTAAGACCAGAGGATCGTAATGTTCAGCAATTTCTTTGGCGAGACTGTCAGCAGGATAAGTCTCCAGACATTTACGTAATGGATGTTTTGATTTTCGGTGCTTCATGTGCACCTTCCATATCACAATATGTTAAAAACTTAAATGCAAGTCGATTTGAGAATGAGTTCCCTAGGGCTGCTAAGGCAATAAAAGAAAACCATTATGTGGATGATTTACTTGATTCCGTTGATGATCCAGAAGAAGCCGCAGAACTAATTTTAGATGTTTCATACGTTCGAAATTGGATTTCTAACGAAAAATTAGCACTAAAAGGCCAGACTCCGTGTAAAAAACCAGACACAAAGTGCTTGAACACAAAAGAAGAATATCACATTGAAAAAGTTTTGGGTGTTTTTTGGGAACATGAAGAGGATGTCATAACCTTTAAAATCGCACCATGGCTATTGAAGAGCGGTATATTTTTAGGTGAAAAGGTACCAACAAAACGTGAGATGCTACGACTCGTGATGGCGATATACGACCCTCTTGGTCTTATTGGCCACATTACAATGTATGTAAAAATCCTTCTGCAAGAGGTATGGCGATCAAAAATAGATTGGGACGATAAAATTCCCCCTCAGCTATTTGACAAATGGTCTAAATGGATAAATATTTTGCCCGATATTGGTAAGATAAGAATCCCTCGATGTTATTTGAAATCTCTTCAAACTTATGATCAAACAGAAGTGTAACTCCATACGTTTGTGGATGCAAGCAAAGATAGCTATGCAGCTGTTTGCTACGTGAGAATAAAAGAAGGTGAGAAAATAGTATGCTCAATAGTAGGAGCGAAAACAAGAGTAGCTCCTATGAAGCTAACGTCCGTTCCTCGATTAGAACTTATGGCTGCCCTTATAGGAGCTCGTTTCGCTAAATATATTGTAGAAAATCACAGTATAAAAATTTCAAAAAAATATTACTGGACTGACTCAAAAACGGTGTTGAGCTGGATAAATTCTGACCATCGCAAATACAACCAATCTACATACCATTCGAGTATCTATTGTTATCCTTGGATTGTCCATATTCCTCGGGGGGTGTACCGCTTCCGGACGGTTCTCCTGCACCGTACGGAAGTGTGCCTCCATAAGAAATCCTAATAACTCCTCCATCGCCTCTGCCCTCCGGGTCAACAAGTGTCTCAGGTTGAGTGTGGGTTTTCGACAGAAGTTTCTTTATTTTGGAAGCCTCACTAACGCTGTCTACCTGTTCGCAGAAAAGCTTCCAGGATTCGCGTTTGGCATACCTTATTTTTTTACTGTAAAAGTTAAGTTTATCCTTATATTCTTCCCAGTGTATATCGAGTCCCTTCCTACGGGCCCTATTAAAGAGCCTTCTGGTTTCTCTCCTGCGATTCATAAGTTGACCCGTCATCCAGGGTTTTTCTTTTGGGTTTCGCCTATTTCTGAGAGGACAACTGTCCTCAAAGGATTCCCTAATATCAATACTTAGTCTATCTATCTCTGAATCTATGCGCCCTACAGTATCTACTGGTGGTGGATAGTTCTCGATTTTGTTTTGTAAACTAGACCTAAATCTTGACCAGTCCATCTTGGCCCTATTCCTAAATGTTATGGGGTTAGGATCAGGATGGTCTAAAGTCATGAAAATATAGCGATGATCAGAGAAGAAATGAATTTCCGACACGTGCCAATTGCTTATTTCATCAATTAAGTTTTCTGAGCATATAGTGATGTCAATAACCTCTTCCCTAATTCTGTTAATGAAAGTTGGTTCATTCCCAGTATTTACTGTGAAGAGGTTATTTGCCACTAAATATTCAAATAACGCATCACCTCTATTGTTGCAATTAGTACTACCCTAAGAGAGATGATGCGAGTTGGCATCACAGCCTATTAAGATATTCCTACCTTTACTTCTGGCGGAAGATATAATGCGCCTCAAATCCGACGTTGGTGGAGGTGTCGGGGTATCCG
This sequence comes from Linnaemya tessellans, assembly GCA_951800035.1. NCBI lineage: Eukaryota > Metazoa > Arthropoda > Insecta > Diptera > Tachinidae > Linnaemya > Linnaemya tessellans. The sequence continues at coordinate 7,674,751 of OX637537.1, read as the reverse complement.
ATGGTAGATAACTGAAGCCATCAGCATGTTTCGACTGTCATATACTAAAGTTGTGGCGTCTGATGATGATAATTCTGGGGAAAAAAGAAAGTTTAGTCCCTTATGGCATAGTATGCACGCCCTGGGTCTAGCCCCGGTCTTTGCATAAAAAAGTTGATAATTACAGTCGTTCAAGCCAGAAACCTTGTTCTTAATTGTCCATGGTTCCTGTATGAACACTACGTGTATCTTACCTTTAGTTATTTGCTCCATCAGGGCTTGGGTCGCCGTCTTACTCCGATGGAGGTTTATCTGCAGCAGGAGCAGCATCTTTATGAGACGGCTTGTGTTGGGGCCCCTTGAGATACACTAATCTCCGATTCCCCTTTTTCTTTAGGCTCCGCCTTATCCTTTTTGGCTTTCTCAGTCGGGCCTACTGACCAGCCAATGGGAGTCTTCCCGACTTTGAAATATATGGCTGAGGTGGCAAAGAAGGCCTTCCCTTTTCGTTCTTCCAGGTAAGCCATGGACGCTTTGTCCAGACCCACCACGATCAAGGTGCCCTCCTCTGCCTCCTCATGGAGGAAGATTTTCCACTTGCTCGCATCGAGGCCTTTGTTCTGTTTGGTAATTATATTTGTTATGGCCTCGGTTTTCAGACTTCCGCCCCATTCTTTTATATAAAAGGACGCCTTTGTAAGGGCTGAGATTTCCGTATTCTTCACGAGCGAGAGTCTTCCACCTTCCCACCTTCCCATGGTGCCTTAATGTTGTTTATTCGGTTTCGTAGTATCTCCACACAGGAGTCAGACTCCAGTTGTAGAAACATTACGTCCCGAACAAACTTGCTGCTTTCAATATGAATTTGTGGAGCATCCTCGTCAGCTGACAATATGTACTCCACAATACATTCGTTTATAGCACTTTCCACCTCCTTGTGGTAGTGCACTGGGATTTTGCCGGATGGGCTGCTGGAATCTATGACAGCATAGCTCAGCTCTTCTGCCAGTTTCCTGCGTGCCACTTTGGCATACGTGGGCAGCTCCTTAGCCCTCCTTTCGTCCGGTTTTCTCTTCAGTGATTTAGAAGCTTTCGGAGCTCCTCCAACCACTGAAGATTTCCCTGACGCCATCGCCTGTTTGGAGGTACTAGCGCCCGGTGTGACCCCTACTCCCTTTGAGCCCTCCGAAGAGTTCTCTTTAGGAAGTTTGGACCCATCGCCCGCTATACCCCCTCCCTGCGGGGAGCGTTTTAATTTAAATTTCTTACGGTGGCCAGCAGTGTTCTGCTCCTCCGGCGAGCGAATTCTCTTGCCCTTCTCCGTGGAGATGGGTGCAGAGGCTTCACCTTCCTTTGAAGCATCCTGCTGCTTCCTCCGTTTCAATTTAGCTGCTTTCCGCCGTTGTGCGCCTGAAAGATTCCTCCTTTTCGTGGTGAGTTTGGCTATGCTAGCACTTACTTCCTCGACCATCTTATCTACTTCAGAGGACTCTTTATCTCTTGGATGGGAAGAATCGGAGACCCCGCCCGTCTTTTGTGGCTGGGGATGGTTTGTCATCACCCTTGGCACCGATTCTACCTCTCCTATGCTTCTTGTAGCTTTAGCAACAGCGGAGGCCAAGTTGCCCACCCCCGAAGTTGTTTTCTTACAACTTGCTGACGACGACTCGGGGGCCTGTTTGCTCACCACCAATAGCCGCCGGTACAGAGTTATTTAAGCTCTGCACCGTAACTTTCATATATTTTAAGTTTTCTTCCATGATTAGTTATTCTTCGGGTACCACCCCAGCCTGGTTTTGGTTGGTCCGCGAGGGATTACGTGAATCCCTTTGGTCCGGGGTAGTGCGGACGATCAACATCCCGGGTGTGCTGAAATCCCGTTAACTGATGTGTCCAGTTCCTCAGCCCATCCCGAGGAGCTAATCGCCCACCCTACTCCAAACCCCCCCTATCCGCCACCTGGGGACGCGTCCGATGGGAGCAAATCCAAGCAAACATCTAAGTGTGGAAATATTTTAAAATTAAATATCTGAGCAATTGGCAATTTTCGAAACCCTTTTTTACAACTTATAAAATTAGAAGATATTATTGGTAAATAAAAGGATACTCTTAGAAAAGGCCATTAGTTAGGGCTCGCAACCGCACATTTCTCCCGCTGGGAATGTAAGAGATAAGAGTGATCTCACCAACACAATCGTATTTGACATCACTGATTAACACACATAATGTAAAAACAATAAAAATTATAGTGATGTACATGCAATCAACACAAGTAAAGAATGGTTGTTTTTTAAATATTCGGTATAAACCAGATATAGGCACAAACACATCAACATTTTGAGTTTGTGTGTGTCTCTCACAATTTTGTAAACAAACGAGCATGCTCTCCACCCTTCTCACAATTTTGTAAACAAACGAGCATTCTCCCTACCCTTAAATAATTTTTTTTCAACAATCGCTTAAACGACCGTTTTTGTGATTTGCGAGTAACTACAAATACGTGTGACTCTCAAGAACGAATTTATATACATGTGAATTGTGCTCACCCACATTGCCTATATCTGGTTTAAACCCTTAACAAAAAATAGCGTATTTATTATTTTGCACTATTATAAATATCTTTACTTTATGTTTTTTCTGTATATATATATATATATATATATATATATATATATATATATATATATATATATATATATATATATATATATATATATATTATTAAGTTTTCTTATTTAACACATTGTTGTCACAATACTAATATATAAATGAAATTTATTTGTTGGTGGTTAAGCAATGTCTATATGCATTTCATTGGTGCTTTACCAAATCGTCAGTAGACTTTAACCACAGTTTTGAAAAGTTAAAAACCTCTTATCTTATGCATATACTTCCGAAAACCATCTGAGAATTCACAACTTGTAAATTACAAACTATTTTCAAAAATAACAACAGAACAAGAACATAGGCTTGCAACTCATACTAAACTAAACCAACAAATAAAGTATGTTTGATACGAATCTATTTTATTTTTCTACAATGGATTTCTGATTGTATAAAGGTGTAGAAAAATAAAATAGATTCGTATCAAACATACTTTATTTGTTGGTTTAGTTTTGTATGAGTTGCAAGCCTATGTTCTTGTTCTGTTGTTATTTTTGAAAATAGTTTGTAATTTACAAGTTGTGAATTCTCAGATGGTTTTCGGAAGTATATGCATAAGATAAGAGGTTTTTAACTTTTCAAAACTGTGGTTAAAGTCTACTGACGATTTGGTAAAGCACCAATGAAATGCATATAGACATTGCTTAACCACCAACAAATAAATTTCATTTATATATATATATATATATATATATATATATATATATATATATATATATATATATATTATTTTGCATATAAAAAATTAAAAATGTTATTTAATGTTAAAAATATACAAAACATTGTTAAAACATCCGACTATCAGGATGAATTAGTACTCACTATTTTGCATCGTTAACTACAAAGAGACAAGAGAGAATGATGACGTTGCCAGTATTAACAAGTAAAATTATTTGAAGTATGCAATAGTTAACGCACTGTTTTTGCATATAATTTTTTAACATAGGTATGTTAGCCTTAAAGTAGCTATTAACTAACGTGAACTTCAAGCATAAATTAAAATTTTTTTTTGCATAAGACCGTAAACATTTCAATGAGTGAGTTAAATAATCTGTCTAAAAGAGTATTAACTCTCGAAAAATTAGTGTATAAAATAAAGGACACACCAATGGATGAAATTTTAGCACAAAAAAAAATAAAATGTTGAACTGAAAAAAGGAATTGTTTATTTAAAGAACTCTGTCAGGAAACAAGAAAATTCAAAAGTGTCTCATGATTTACGTGAAATCGGAATTCCACATATAATTAATGAAAATTTGTATGATATATATCGACAAATATGTGACACCATAAGTATTGATCCCCCTGACATTAAAGGAATGTTCAAATAAATAAAAACAATAATTACGTAAATATAAAACAAGACTTAAATAAAACAACTGATGCGGCAATTCAAATTAAATTTACCACACCTTATGATAGAAACTACGTACTTAAGACTATAAAAAGTTATATCAGGGTAAAAAAGGACTGCCTTCGACTGGATTTAATCGGTCTTAATAGCCCAACCCCTTTTTATGTTAATGAGAACCTTATTGCTGAAAACCATAAATTTTTTTTTGCAAGCACATAAGCTAAAAAAGGAAATGGCAGTGTCTGCAGCGTTCACGTATCGTGGCATTGTTTATGTAAATAAAAGGAAAATGATGAACATATACGAGTGGATGAATTACATGTTTTAAATCAGTTTTTTCTTCCTGATAATGGAGCATCATATATTAAATAGAAATATATTTTTGCAACTTGAATTATTAATTATACTCTTCACAAGAAAGTGAAAGTGTATATATAGGTTTGTCATTCCGTGTGTAATTTCTTCGATATGCACATGGGACCCCATAAAGTATATATATATTCTGGATCCTTATGAATAGCGATGGCGATTGAATGATGTCCGTCTGTCCGTCCGTCTGTACGGATTGGTTTTCCCAAGCCCCCAGAGGAGCTAGAGACTTCGCTCTTGGACCCTTGGATTGGAAATGAACTTAAATAGAGTGCTATTGAAATTTAGAAAGATCCGAAGTATGGTTCCAGAGCTGGGAAGCTTACACCTATTTCTCGACGCAAAATTTATACCAAAAATCAATTATTTTTTTAATGATTGTAAATTAAACCTATATCTTGCTGTGGGAAGCCTCAAATTTTTTTCCAGGGATGGAAAATTAAAGAGTTTTTTTCTGCCTATTCTGTATTTTGTAGTACATGTAGTAACCAACATTGTTAAAAGATTTTAGTTTTTCTTTTAAAAAACCTCTTTATACCTCAGGAAGATTTGCATTGATAAAAAAATTTAAATATCGCTTCCAGGGTTGGGAAATTGAAATTTTTGTATACATAAAAGTAACCAAAAAGGCAAATGACGTTGTTTTTTTTTGCTATCTAAAACTATTTTATATTTTAGGAAGAACAAAATTGGTATCAAAAATTTCCAAAAAAAATCAAAATTTCGAATCCAGGGATGGACAAGTGCAATATTTTATAGTTCATGAAGGTGACCAAATTGGTTGAAAATTGTAAATTTTTCTTAAATAATACTGTTGAAGAAAAATGCCAGATGGTCACCCTTTTTACAATGTGAATGTTGTTCCCTTTTTATACATACTTGTACTTATTCTTTATTACCTTTTTATATTACAATTTCACTCTCTAAGAAACCTTTAAGCAATAAAGAACAAATTATAAATTTTATCAGGTTATGGGCCCAGATGCCCCAGATGTTCTAGTTTTTTTTGGAAAGTTTTAATTAAAAAATAATTAAATAAAAATGAGCGTGCCGATGTTACAAATAGAGAAGTTGGATGGCAGCAACTATGATAGTTGGTGTATTCAGATGAAAAACGTTCTGATCCATAGCGGCTTCTGGAAAATTGTAAATGGCCAAACTAGAAAACCGGCTGGTGGTGATGTTAAACTTAAATGGGAGTCTGATGATGAAAAGGCTCTGGCATCGATTTGTTTGGGAGTAAAGCCAACACAGTTGGGCTATATTTGGAGTTGTGCCTCATCCCATGAAGCTTGGAAAAAATTGCAACAAGTGCATATGCCGAGAGGTCCAATGCAAAAAGTTTCATTGTACAAAAGATTGGTTAATTTGTCAATGTCAGATGAAGGTAATGTACAACAACATTTAAATGATTTTGCAGAAGTGTCGGAGAAATTGGCCGAATGTGGTATAACGATTCAGGAGGAGCTGCTAGTAATCATGCTCTTATTTAGCCTTCCAAAAGCATTTGATAACTTTGTGGTGACCATGGAAATGCGCGACGATTTGCCCAGTTTTTCTCTAATTAAACAGAAGCTTCTAGAAGAAGGAAAAAGAAGAAAAGAAAAAATAGAAACTGAACAAATATCGTCTAGTTTGCAACAACAAGCTTTAGCGGCTAAAACGGTGAATTTTAAAAAAGATAGAAGATATAATAACAAGAAAAAGTTTAACGGTAAATGTTTTTTGTGTGGAATTTCTGGCCACTATGCAAGTAAATGCGTAAAATGAAATAAAAATTACAACAACAACACACAAGCTATGACAATGTTAGCGTCAGCAGAGTCAGAATCTTTAAGTTCGAACAAATGGTATGTCGACAGTGGTGCGACGTCACACATGTGTAATAACAGATTGCTCTTCACACGTTTTCGTGAACACAAATGAGATTATTGCATTAGCCGGCAATAAACACATTAATGCAGTTGGAAAAGGTGATGTAATTATTCATGATAAAAAATTCGAAATTTTACTCCAAAACGTTTTATACTCTCCTGATTTGCAAGCTAATTTTATTTCAGTAAACAAAGCTGTTGACTGCGGTTTGAGAGTTTACTTCGATGCAAGCTGCGCAGTTATAAAAAGACCAAATGATGAATCCGTACTGAAAGCAGAACGAAGAGACAACATGTTTGTTGCAAATGCAAGTTCGACAGCAGTAATGTGCGCTGCTAGTAATGATGACACGAATATTCTTTGGCACAATAGATACGGCCATTTAAATTACAAAAGCCTTTATGAGTTGTCCAACAAAAGTATGGTAAGGGGAATGAGTGTTAAAAATAATAACATTGATAAAACAAAATGTAAGGCTTGTTTCTTAAGTAAAATACATGTGTTAAAATTTCCCAAAGAATCTGAAACAAAAACAAAGCAACTGCTGGAAGTTGTGCACGCAGATGTTTGTGGCCCTTTTAAAGTAAAGTCTCTTGGTGGAGCAAGTGGTGGTGTCTTTTATCGATGATAAGTCGCGAAGAATATTTGTTTATTTCATTAAAACTAAGAGCGAAGTATTTGAAAAATTTTAAATTTACAAAGCACAGGTAGAGAAACAGACTGGCAACAAAATAAAAGGGCTTAGAACCGACAACGGTGGTGAATTCGTGAATAAAGAATTTGATTCGTTTTTAACTGCAGAGGGTATAGGCAGGCAGTTAACAGTGCCTTATACGCCACAGCAAAACGGTGTGTCAGAGAGAGCAAACCAAACTTTAGTTGAGATGGCAAGATCCATGATGGTTCATGCGGGCGTAAACGAGTATTTGTGGACAGAAGCTGTCAATACGGCAGTTTACATTCGAAAACGATGTCCAACAAAACAATTGAATAAAAAACACCATTTGAAATGTTTGAGTGGCAGAAAACCTAGTGTCCAACATTTCAAAACCTTCGGTTCGTACGCTGTAGCCTTGAATAAATCGCCTAACAATGATGGTTCATGCGGGCGTAAAAGAGTATTTGTGGGCAGAAGCTGGCAATACGGCAGTTTACATTCGAAACCGATGTCCAACAAAACAATTGAATAAAAAAACACCATTTGAAATGTGGAGTGGCAGAAAACCTAGTGTCCAACATTTCAAAACCTTCGGTTCGTACGCTGTAGCCTTGAATAAATCGCCTAACAAATTCAAATTTGAAGCTAAAGGAAAGCAGTACATAATGGTTGGTTATTCAGCTACATCAAAGGCTTTAGACTCTTTGATACAGAGACACGAAAGGTTGTTGAACAACGCGATGTGATTTTTCATGAGAATTTGGAGTGGAAGACCTAAGATTTTTCGTAGTGGCAAACCAGGCAGGCCAAGAAAACTCTATAATGAAAAATTAAAAAACAATGAACTGTGTGCTCCGATTTGCGAAAATGTTCCTACAACGCTTGAAGAAGTCATGTTAAGTAAAGAAAAAGCTTACTGGGAGAATGCTATGAGGGAAGAATTTTTAGCATTGAAGAAAAATAATACGTGGAGTTTAGCAGATTTGCCAAAAAGTCACAAAACTATTCCTTGCAGATGGGTTTATGCATTAAAGAGAAATGGCAAGGGAGAAATTGAGCGCTATAACGCAAGGATAGTGGCAAAAGGCTGCAATCAGAGATACGGCATAGATTTTAAAGAAACATTTTCGCCAGTAATCCGTTATTCCACTATACGATTGATTTTAGCAATTGCAGTAACACATAAAATGCACTTGCATCAAATTGATATAAGCACAGCTTATTTGAACAGTAATCTGCAAGACGAAATTTACATGCAGCAACCTAAAAATTTCATTGACAGCAATTCACCGCATAAAGTTTTACGTTTACATAAAGCAATATATGGTTTGAAACAAAGTGGAAAGGAGTGGAATAGTAAACTCGATGGTGTTCTGCGGAAGATGAATTTTATTCCATGCAACAATGAACCTTGTTTGTATAAAGCGAAAAAAAATGATTACTTGATTTTGATAGCAGTTTACGTGGACGATTTAATTATCGGTTGTAGTGACAAGAATTTAGTTCTTGATGTTAAAAGACAGCTTTCAAATGAATTTGAAATTAAGGATAACGGCGTATTAAATCATTTCTTGGGCATGCAAATTGAACGCGTAGGTGAAACCGGAAGTATTAAATTGAGCCAAACACAATATATAAGAGATGTTTTAAAAGAATATGGTATGGAACAATGCAAGCCCGTTGCAGTTCCTTTAGAAGTTGGTTACCAGGTAAATTGCGATGCTGATTGTGAAAGAGTTAATCCTCAAAAATACCAGTCACTTATTGGTACACTATTGTACTTGGCAATCTCTACTAGACCGGATATATTACATTCGGTGTCAAAAATGGCACAAAAATATTGTGACCCACACGTGGAACATATGAACAGACTCAAACATATACTAAGATATATTTCTGGAACAAGAGATTTAAAATTGATATTTCAGCCTGGAAATTGTTCTTTAGAAGGATTCGTTGATGCAGATTGGGGAGGGAACGCGATAGATAGAAAATCTTATACCGGCTTTACGTTTTTTTTTCAATGGTTGCCCCATATCTTGGGAGTCAAGAAAGCAAGCTTCAGTAGCTCTCAGCAGCACGGAAGCTGAATACATGGCAGCATCAGACGCGTCAAAAGAACCTGTTTATTTGAAAAATATTTTGGGTGAAGTAAATGCTTATGATGATAGTCCTGTGATCTTGAACATAGATAACCAAGGTGTCAAAAAGTTAGCAGAGAACCCAGTCTATCATAAACGCAGTAAGCATATAGACATCAAATTTCATCACATAAGGGAATTAGTCCAAAAACAAGAAGTCGAATTGGTATATTGCCCCACGGAAAATATGATTGCTGACATTTTGACCAAAAATCTATCCAAAGTCAAACATTGTAATTTTGTTAACAGGTTGAATCTTAAATGAAAGTTTTGTAAAACATCATCCACATTGAGGAGGAGTGTTGAAGAAAAATGCCAGATGGTCACCCTTTTTACAATGTGAATGTTGTTCCCTTTTTATACATACTTGTACTTATTCTTTATTACCTTTTTATATTACAATTTCACTCTCTAGGAAACCTTTAAGCAATAAAGAACAAATTATATATTTTATCAAATACTACTTTATTCCTCATGAAGAGTTCAAAATAAAACAAACAAAATTAAAATTTCACTTCCAGGGTTGGGAAGTTTAAAGTTTTTTTGGTACATGCCATATATTGTGGTACATGAAAATGACCAAAATGGTTGCAAATTTTATGTTTTTCTTAAATAAAACGACTTTATACCTAATAAAGACTAGGATTGGTAAAAATTTTAATTTCGTTTCCAGGGATGGGAAATTGAAATATTTTTTACACATAAAAGTAACCAAAAAGGCAACTAACGTCGATTTTTTCTAATTAAAACTATTTTTTAGTTCAGGAAAAACATAATTGGTATCATATATTAAAAAAAATCAAAAGTTAGATTCCAGAGTTGGATATCTGAAAAATTTTGTAGTACATGAAAGTGACCAAAATGGTTACAAATATTAAGTTTTTCTTAAATAAAAGTATTTCATTGCATTGGTAAAAAAATTTAAATTTCGTTTCCAGGGTTGGGAAATTGAAGTATATAAAAGTAACCAAATAGGTAATTGACGTTGTTGTTTTTGCTAATTAAAACTATTTTATAATTCAGGAAGAACAATATTGGTATTAAAATCTTAAAAAATCAAAATTTCGGCTCCGGGGTTGAACAAATAAAATATTTTATGGTACATGAAAGTAACCAAAAAGTTAAAAAATTTAAATTTGTTTGTCAAGTAAAGCTATGTTACATCTTTTAATTAAACCTGCTTCCTGTTTTAGCAAGAAAGAAAGAAGAATTACATCTGTGAAGGGTATCTAAGATGTTTTTATATTAATTTGTTCTGATGCTAGCTTGTTTGAAATGATTATTATCAAGACACCTACTTATTTTATAGCTACTTTTATTATTGTTATATATGAAAGACGTTTTATACTTAATAGAGATGTTCTATACGCTTGCATTGCAAAAATAATTTACATGATCAATGATGTCAAATTCTTGTAGTATGAGGACTAGGTCCAAAGAAAATTTGAGCATTATGCTCAGAATTCTTTCCAAAAATAATCTGGGACTCAAGATATGTCACATAAACGCGCAAAGTTTAAATAATAAAATGGACGAATTTAAATTTATTTTCGAGAACTCTGATATAGACATTATATGTATCTCAGAGACATGGTTTCACCCAGAAACCATATTTATAACTTAAATGGGTATAGTCTCTTTCGCTCGACAGATGCACAAATGGTGGTGGTGCAACTATCTACGTAAGATCTAATATCATATCCAGAGATAAAACTAAAAATTCCGATGAGGGAAACATTAAGTATATTTTGTTTGAAATTTTTAACAACACTTAAAAACTTTTAATCGGGACTATATATGTAGGCCCAATAGAAATATTAATATAGATTCCATGCTAAAACTGAGAAGTTATTACACTATTGGATTGTATTAACTGGTGACTTCAACTCGAATATCCTTGAGGAAAATAATTTGGAAGATGATATGAACTCTATTGGTGATGATATTTGGAAGATGATATGAACTCATTTTTCGTCCACTTCAAGTACTTTGCTTTGTAAGTAACAAACATAGACTTCTACAATTTGATCAGCTATCTGCATCTTTGTTTTCATCGCAAGATTTATTATTTATCGTATATGACTTCAAACACTCTAACAGCATTAAACTTCAAAGACTGCAATACAGAGACATTAAAAAAATAGACTCTCAGTCTCTTGCCGCAGAAATATCATCTGTAAATTGGAACTATGTTTTTTACATGGCTACTGTTGATGACAACAAAAACTAAGTTATCTTTTAAATAAATACGTGCCTCTCAAGTCAAAAGTTATTAAAAACAATAAACCGTGGTTCAACACCGAAATCAAACTACTGATTGATGCCAGGAATCGAGCGTACGGAAGATGGGAGAGATTTAAGACGCCGGAGCTCTTTAATATATTTAAAACTGCCAGAACTAATGTTAACATGAAAATAAGAATGGCTATCAACACAAATTCCAAACATCGGTTGACTCACGTAAAAAATGGGCTGAAATTCGTAAGATGGGGTTAGTAAACCAGAATAATTCAGACACATTTTCTATTGACGTAAATTGCTTAAACCAACAGTTTGCAAGTATATCAATGCCACAAATAAATACCAGCTTTTATAACAATGATGGTCTAAATCAACGTAGAAGGAATGAATTCAATTTTATCCAATGTAAAAGAGAAGATGTACTCGAGTCGTTTCTTCAGATCAAATCAAACGCAGTGGATTATGATGGTTTACACCGAAAATTTATAAAATTGACACTACCATACACACTTGTTTCTTTCGTCCATCTTTTTAATACAATTGTTACAACGTCTAAATTCCCTACATTGTGGAAACATGCTAAAATGATACCGCTCCAAAAACATGATAAAACTTATCGACCAATTGCAATCCTTCCATTTTTACCAAAGGTCTTTGAAAAGTTATTACCAGAGAAGACAAAAACAAGCAATATTAAATACTTAAACAGTAATAAAGAAACTATAAAAAAGGAAATGTAAATTTATAAAACAGTAAAACAAGCACTTAAAAATATTTTATTCTAATTCTTCCATTTCATCAAAATTATTACAATATATATACTTTTATATTTTCAAATTTTAGTTTTCCACGTCGATCTGTTAAAAGATTTTTGTATAAAGAGAAGCTTCTTTCAACATCGACGAAGGTTGACGGTGCAAATTTAAGTTTGAGAATTTCATTCGAGGACAAACTTTTCACATATTCATCTTTTGGAAGGGTACCAGACTCTAATATATATTTTATTTCCGAGAACTGCTGATATCCGGAACATCTTTTTAATATTGTCTCAAACTTCTTTTTATATTGTTGGTCCTCGATCTTGCATAGTCCGTTGAAAACTGTTGCTATAGCGCTAATGCTGTCTGAATTTGATAGTCTGCAATTTTTTTATAGTAACCAAAATATTTGCTAAATTGTATTTCAGAAATGCAAGTTGACAACTTAGTTCGAAGTTTTCAAATATTTTTTTGGCCTGCACAATTAAGTCGGCATCTTGACTGTCAAGTTCTAAAACAACGGCTTTAACTTCTTGAAGATGTTCAGCGTAGTACATTGCCGCTTCCAACCAAGTACTAGTTGCACATGGAGAGGTTGGAGGGGGTGGATACATTTTTAGAAACAGTTGTTTTCTCCGCGGTGCCTGTAAACATATATTTTTAGCATATCTTTTTAAGAATATCAAGTCGCACTATTTAATTTTAAGAAAATATTTTTAACACTGGATTCTTTCAAAGTTTGTTCGAATGAATTCAGCTAGTCGATGGATACCATGAGCAAAACATGCATTTTAGGATACATTGCCTTAACATATACATATGTAGACGCATCCGTTACTACAAGTAACACTTTTGATTATTTTATGCCTAAATACAAAATATTAAATTAAATCTTAACTCAATTTCTTTCCTACTTTACCATCAGGCCACAATATTTGTAACGAATCATTACAAAATGCCGCAATAGATGCGCCATTTGCCGATTCCAGTATTTGCATGTTCAATAAATAAGATTTATTGTTTTTCAAATCTTCTAAGACTCTAAAAATAAAATTTGGAACATGTCCCTGTTCGCTGTCCGTGGTTTCATCTACAGAATTGGATTCTGACAATGCTTTAGATAGATCCTTTTGAAATGTTGTGGCAGTTGGAGTCACTGGATATTCCGTAATTAGTTTCAGTAGACGGTTTTCTTGTGTAGAAGACGCCAATTGATGTTTCCCATATCCTATATGTTGTTCTACATTATACTTTTTCGAGCTATTCGGTTTTCTTCAATCTTGAAGACTCCTTCATAGGTTTTTACCATTTTTAATAACAAGTTTCTATTATTCCTTTCTTTCGACATTTTTAACTTCTTCTTTTACTTTTAGCAAACTCTTATGATTTCAGTTGATTGTTTTAAAAAGGAAAACGGAGTTGTAAAAAATGTAGTAACAAGTGTATGCTCCAAGGCGAATTTATAACAGGTTAAATTCGCCTTGGTACGCTCATAAGATTTTTTAAAGCAAATGGGAGTTTTAAACTAAATCGCAAGCAAAAATGGGAATTTTAAACAACAAATCTCCTAAATCGCAAAAGAAGCACAACATTAAACAAGTAAAAGTGCTATATTCGGCTATGCCGAATCTTAAATACCCTCCACAGATGTAATTCTTCTTTCTTTCTTTCGTGCTAAAATGTAACATAGTTTTACTTGACAAAAAAATTTAAATTTTTAAACTTTTTGGTTACTTTCATGTACCATAAAATATTTTATTTGTTCAACCCTGGAGTCGAAATTTTGTTTTTTTAATATTTTAATACCAATTTTGTTCTTCCTGAATTATAAAATAGTTTTAGATAGCAAAAAAAACAACGTCAATTGTCTTTTTGGTTACTTTTATGTATAAAAAAATTCAATTTCCCAACCCTGGAAGCGAAATTTTAATTTTTAAAATTTTTTTATCAATGCAAATCTTCCTGAGGTATAAAGAGGTTTTTTAAAAGCGAAACTAAAAATTTTTAACAATGTTAGTTACTACATGTACTACAAAATACGGAATGGGCCGAAAAAAAAATTTGAATTTTCTATCCCTAGAAAAAAGATTTAATTTTTTTAGTTCTTAATAGACCATTGAGGCTTCCCAAAGGAAGAAATAGATTTAATTTACAAACAATAAAAAAAATAATTGCTTCTTGGTATAAATTTTGCGTAGAGAAATAGGTGTAAGCCTCCCAGCTCTGGACCCATACTTCGGATCTTCCTAATTTCAATAGCACTCTTTTTAAGTTCATTTCCAATCCAACGGTCCAAGAGCGAAGCCTCTAGCTCTTCTGGGGGCTTGGGAAAACCGATTTCACGTACAGACGGACATCGCTCAATCGTCATCGCTATTCATAAGGATCCAGAATATATATACTTTATGGGGTCCCATGTGCATATCGATGAAATCACACACGGAATGACAAACCTATACCCTTTCACTTTTTTGTGAAGGGTATAAAAAGAAGCAAAAAACAGCAGGTTTCAGTAAAAACAGCAAAAAAGCAAAAAAATCATTTCAGTCTTCTCGGGTTATTATACTCACAATAAGTCGTTTCATATTTCAAAATTTATTGCAAAATCAAAGACAATCTGGTTTTAGGCCAAAGCATACTTGCATTACATTTCTAATTGATGTGTCTGAGGAAATAAGGAGCCAAATTGATAAACGCCAAATTATATCATTCCTAATTCTTCTGGATCATCCAAAAGCATTTGACACTGTCCATCATTCTGTTTTATGTTTTAAATTAAAATATATGTGTAATTTCTCTACAACGGCAATAAAACTACTCTCATTTTAAATAATCGAAGCCAAAGTGTTTTCCATAAAGACAATATATCGAGAAGTTGCTATATGCCTAGAGGTGTACCACAGGGTTCAATTCTTGGGCGACTACTATATTCTATTTATGCAAATGACCTTCCAGTACAAATAGAACATTGTAAATTACAAATGTATGCTGACAACGTGCAATTATTTATAAGTTGTAACATTTCAGATGTAACAAATTGTATAAGATTAATTAATCATAATCTAAAAAACATTATTTAATGGGCATCTGCAAATGGTTTAAGCATAAACCCAAAAAAATCGGTTACCGTGATTATTGGAAAACCAAAAAACTTCTATATAAGCCTACCACCAATGCATATTTACAACGTAATTATTAATGTCGTTTTGGTCGGATCACATTAAAGCAAATTGTGGCAAAACTTTTTCTATGTTAAGAAACCTCTGGGTGTCCCAAGCTTTTACACCGATTCATATTCGACTGCTGCTAACTAAAAGTTATTTGTTACCAACCCTAATGTACCGTTGTGAGTTGTTTGCGAGCTGTGATGCTGGAAGTAGGAGAAGGCTAAATGTGACATATAATAATATTGCAAGATATGTATATGGTGTAAGGCGATATAGTAGCATCCCACATTTTGCCAAGCAAATGTATATGTCACCTTTGATAATATATTGAAGTGTCGAGTTCTTATATGTCTACACAAAATCATATATGATCATCAACCAGCATATCTTTACCAAATGATAATTTTCTCCAGATCAAATAGAGGTCACCAAATAAATAATATAAAATACAATAAGGCGATTTTTGAGCAACATTTCTTCATCAATTCAATCCGACTTTGGAACCAATTGCCACCTCAAATGTAATTAATAAGCAATGCAAGTCATTTCAAATCTGCCATATTCAAAAAATTTTCTTGATGTGTTTATATTTTTCAAATTTTAAAATTTTACAAAAATTTTCTTTTGTTTTCTTTTTTATTAATTCATAATTTTTATTATTATATTATTTTTTTCTTTTTTTTTTGTATGTTTTAAACTTTTTTTTTTTTGCTTTTATGATTATTCACCCTTAATTTAATATGAATGTCTGTCTATTCATTTTTTTGCGAAATGTCTAACCAATACTGTAATATTATATTGGAATAATAAATATTGGACTTAAGTGACGACACTTACATATAATATCGTAGACATTGTCAATCAAAAAAATCAATGAGTGTTCGAACTCACGGGCAATGTGTTAACACATTTTTGTTTATTTATTTTATATTAAACCCACAAAAAACAAAGAGAATGCAAAGCAATAGACAAATGTACATACATACATTGTTATGTTTGTACATAAGCTACATACGTTGCTGTCTTGCTATCTCATTTTTATATATGTACGTATAACCACGTCACTATTCTCTTTGCTATGCATAAGACAAAACCGAAGATCAACATAAAACACTTTTTTAATATTACTCCAAATTAATACTCCGAATTAAAACACTTAAATCTCCGCTCGCCGATATCGGATCGCCTTAAGCCTAAGCTCTTCGTCGAAACCCGCACTAGCGTTTTAATCCAAAAATTAATAAAATCCGCTATGAATTTCCGGAGAAAATCGCGTGGGAAAGTTATATGAAAATCGCCCAACAATCACTTTCAATACCGACTGCCAAGCAACGAACAAACAAACTCTTACACTTACACTTGCGTATGTATTGAAACTGATAGTTTACTGCCCTAGAGGCGGTCGTATAGATGTTAACACATCAAAAACTATGCCAACCAAAATCCCATGGTTATTAAAAACAAATTCGCGTACTTTAAAATAAATTTATAGACACTTTATAGCGAGCGTATGTAAATCAAATATTCACGTTACATGTAAATACAGCTGGATAATGCGTTGAAAACCCTTTAAAAAATATTAATATACATATTTTGATAAATTGATATGAAAATATTCATGATCCTTATAGAAAATTAACATGTTCTCAAAACCATAAGCTGCAACAATTATTAAAAATTACGAAAAAAATCTAATGGGAATGTGTTAAAATAAAAATTTTGTTAATTTTATACATTTGGGTATTTGTTGCTTTTTAATTTTATTCGTGGTGATTCTTTTCCGAAATTAACAAAAAAAGTTAAAAATTGATTATTGAGGGGGTTTAGCTAGTTCCCATTTGACTGGGGCTAACGCAGATCATCAGGGAACCTTTACTCAACATTTCTTAGAATAACTAAAAATATTATTTCAAATCTTCGTTTTGTGTTACGATAGCATCATCGGAGATAAACAGTTGCAAACGTGACTGGGGTATAGATTTTTGTTACGTTTTTATACCCAAACAATTTAAGATACCTAAGGCCAACAAAAAAAATTTAGCACTATGTTATTTTAATTAAATAAAATTGAAAACGTCATATTCTACCGGGTCGAATCTTAAATACCCTCCAAATATTTAGTAAGTAAATTTGAAATCTTTAACTTGGTGGGACAGAGTTCCTTTATATAATATCGTACGTCAACGACCACTAAAATGGGCGGGGTTCAAAAATAGTCAATATCATGTTTTCCACAGTCGAACGTATGGGCTTTTCTAGACCGTCTTAGACTTCATCACTGATCAAGAATATATATACCTTACGGGGTCCAATTATCTTTGGAGCGTATTAAAACTGTATCATGCTGGGATCGCTTTGGCAAGGGCTCTGGGGGACCCATTTCACTTTTGTCATAAAACTCTAAAAATAAATGCTTGGAATAATTATATAAAAAATTTAAAAAAAATTGTATAGGGTCATTGAGGGGGCAAAGGGGGAGGAGGGTGTAGGGCAGAGTAGTACCAGGTTACGTCTCAGCTTCGTCATTAAAGCTTAAAAATCTTATTTTAAAGGAATGAAGGCTTAAATAAAACAAATTTGTTAAATGTTTACACTATTTTTGCATATAATAACGCCCACTAAAGGGGCGGGGCTCGAAAATAGACAGTATCGTGTATGGTCACTGCTAGGCCGTCTTAGACTTCATCACTGATAAAGAATATATATACTTTATGAGGTCCAATTCTCTTTGGAGGGTGTTTAATACAGCAACTACACAATAAACCAACCTCTCACTTTCACTTTAAATTTAGAACTCTCTTTATTTCAATCATGTTTTGTCTTATATACAAAAATCTATCTATATACTAATACAGCCGTACAAGATGTATTCTCTTGTACACGTAAAATCTTATCTTAACATAAATACTAATTATTGTGTTTACATAGCTGATGTTTCTTTGTCTGATTCATATCTATAACCGATGTGTTTATGCTACTATTTGTTTAGGCTACGCTACCACCATAAACAATGTGTTTTAAAGCAAACACAATCGGTTTAAATAGACACTAAAAACCAGACAAAGAAACATTCAGGTTTTACAAAACTGAACAGAGGGTATTAACACTGTATTTCGTCGGGATCGCTCTAGTAAGGACTGTGGAGGAGACATTTCACCTTTGTCACAAAACTCTAAAAATAAATGTTTGGGATAATTGTATACAAAATTAAAAAATTTTTTTTTTTGATAGGGTCATTTAGGGGCAAAGGGGGAGGAGGGGGTACCACAGAGTAGTACCAGGTTACGTCTCAGCTTTTTTATAAAACCTTAAGATGTTATTTTTAAGGAATGTAGACTTGAAATACAATTTGTTAAATTTTGACACTATTTTAGCATATAATAACGCCCACTAAAGGGGGCGAGGTCCAAGAATTTGTATTTTAATTTTATGGGTGCAAGTTTAACGCGTTAGACCTTCTTTAATATAAAAATATATCATTTGCTTAACAAAATTATAAAAAAACTTTAAAAATGATGTGGTTCTTTAGAGGTTGTTTTAGTTCTTCTTAGGGGGAACTTTTTTCCCTCTTTCCTGATTTAGCCCATCTCCGAACTTGACCTTTGCTATCCTTTAAGATATATGTATACCAAATTTCATGACTTTAGCTCTTTTCGTTTGGGCTGAATCGTGATTTCCACAGACGGACGGACATGCTCAGATCGTCTTAGATTTTATCACTGATGAAGAATATATATATATACTTTATGGGGACTCAGATGGATATTTCACTGCGTTACAAACGGAATGACAAAGTGAATACACCTTCCTTATTCTCTTTGTGGGTATAAAAAATAAGCTTTTTGAATATACTATATTTATGGTATTTGATTTACTGATCTTATATAACAGATCCTAATATTGATATATGGTAAGAAAAAATTGTTATTATATCATTATAAAAACAAAAATATTGCATCGAACTTTGCGGTATGTCATACCCCAACTCATAGTTAGTGTAACGATTGTTCCCCTCATTCACGCCAGGTTAAGTAAACATGAGTTTTTATAACATAAATGCATTTTTGGGATATTTTAAGTCTTTATTTTTGCAAAACACTCAAGCTATTGTGTTAAAATACGGTTAAAAAATAATGGATCTTAAATACTGTTAGGTTTATTTTAGTGAGTGTTCGATGTACAGGAAATTATCGTCTGATAAAGAAAACCGAGTCCATGAATTCGTAAAGAGTTTTCTATCATATGAGACACACTATAGTCGTCGTGCTACATCATTACGTTATCTTCCAAGTGACCCATCTGTAGCAGCAATGTATCACTTATATTGCGAGAAATACGATCATTCTGTATCGTTACCAACTTTATCGACGCTGTTTAATAAAATGGGATTGAAATTAAATACCCTGCAAATATTAAATTTAAAATGTTTAACTTGGTGGGACAGAGTTCCTTTATATAATATAGTACGTCAGCGACCACTAAAAGGGGCGGGGTTAAAAAATAGTCAATATCATGTGTTCCACAGACGAACGTATGGGCATTTCTAGACCGTCTTAGACTTCATCACTGATCAATAATATATATACTCTATAGGGTTCCAATTCTCTTTGGAGGGTGTTAAAACTGTATTTTGTCGGGATCGCTCTGGCAATGGCTGTGGGGGAGACATTTCACCTTTGTCATAAAACTCTAAAAATAAATGTTTGGGATAATTGTATACAAAATTAAAAAAAACAAGTAAAAACGTTATATTCGACCGGGTCGAATCTTAAATACCCTCCAAATATTTAGTAAGTGAATTTGAAATGTTTAACTCGGTGGGACAGAGTTCCTTTATATAATATCGTACGTTAATACAATATCATGTTTTCCACAGACGAACGTATGGGCATTGCTAGACCGTCTTAGACTTCATCACAATTCTCTTTGGAGGGTATAAAAACTGTATTTTGGCGGGGTCGCTCTGGCAAGGGCTGTGGGGGAAACATTTCACCTTTGTCATAAAACCCTTTTTTTTGGTAGGATCATTTAGAGGGCAAAGAGGGAGAGGGGGTAGGGCAGAAACAGGTAGATATAAAACTCTAAAAATAAATGCTTGGGATGATTATACACAAAATTAAAAAAAAAATTCATTTATTTTTAATAGGGTCATTTAGCGGTCAAAGGGGGAGGAGGGGGTAGGGCAGCAACAGGCAGTCATAAAGCTCTAAAGATAAATGCTTGGGATGATTATATACAAAATTTCAAAAAAATTTATTTTTTGGTAGTTTCATTTAGTTGGCGAAGGAGAAGGAGGGGGTTTCGTCTCAGCTTCGTCATTAAAGCTTAAAAGTGTTATTTTTAAGGAATGTTGGCTTAAGTAAAACAATTTGTTAAATTTTTATGCTATTTTTGCCTATAATAACGCCCACTGAAGTGGGCGGGGTCAAAAAATATTTTTATTTTTTTTAATGGCTCCAAGTTAAAGGCTTTGCACCGTATTTGACATAAAAATTTATCATTTGCTTAACAAAATAACCAAAAAACTTTAAAAAGTATGTTGTTTTTTCTGGGTTGGTTTAGTTCTTCTTAGGGGAACTTTTTTCCCCCTTGCCCGATTTAGCCCATCTTCGAACTTAACCTGCTCTAAGTTTTAAAATATATTTATGCCAAATTTCAAGAGTCTAGCTCTTTTCGTTTGGACTGAATCGTGATTTCCACGGACGGACGGACGGACATGCTCAGTTCGTCTTAGATTTCATCACTGATCAAGAATATATATGTATACTTTATGGGGTCTGAGATGGATATTTCGATGCGTTACAAACGGAATGACAAAGTGAATATACCCTCCAAATTCTTTTTTGGAGGGTATAAAAATTGTTTGATAGGGTCATTTAGGGGGCAAATGGGGGAGGAGGAGGTAAGGCAGAGTAGTACCACGTTAGGTTAGGTTAGCAGGTTGCTGGTTAAAGGAAAAAAAGAGTCCAGCCCACGTGGGTCCAATTATTCTGATCCCTTTGTGACACCTGTATTAAAGAAGAGTGAAAAGATAAGAGATGAGGAAGAAGTAGGGATAGTCGAAGTTAAGGTAAGAAAGATAGTAAAGAAGAAGATCGGATACATAAACCAAAAGTTATGGTCGTGCATACACGCCCCAGGGGAGTCAACTACCGAACCAGCCACTACTCCTAATAAAGAGACTCAGGTATCTCAATCCGATATCTCAGAAATGTCTCCAAAGCGTGTCTTGCCCAGAGACCGTAGGCGCTGCTCCTCCAGAGCAGGACAGAAGCAGAGGAGAGGTGCATTGCTTTCCTCCTCCTCCTCATCATTGAAATTGGAGCAGTAGTCATTATAGGGGAGACCCATGCGCCTGGCATGGATCCCAAAAGTGCAGTGACCAGTAAGTGTGGCCACTATATTGCGTAGATGACCTCTTGCGAAGTTCAAAAGATCCCTCGTCCTCCTAGAGTCTAGGCGGGGCCATAAGACTCTTGATATCTCGCAAGTGGATTCTCTGAACCACCTGTCCTGAGCCAAGTCGAATAATGCAGTATCAAAGCGTCTCCAGCAAGATGAGAGTGGAATCCCACTTACTTGGTCAATGTCGGCCTCCTGAAGTGTGGTTCTTCTCACCCCCAGTTCATCCGCCTTAATTTTGCATATGGTGGTCCCATGTCCCCGCACCCAGTTCAAGGTGATGCGTGAATGTTCCGCAAGTCCGTCAAGGGCTCCGCGGCATTCTTGGACAAGTAGGGATGTGCTATACACCCCCGTAAGAGACGTTATTGCAGCTTGACTGTCGGTAAGGAATTGGATGTCCCGGTTCGATATCCGGTAAAACCTCAGCCACAACGCTGCCCTTTTGATGGCAGATATTTCCGCCTGTAATACGCTACATTCATCCGGGAGTCTGAAGGACATCTCGATCCCAAAGTCTGGAATAAAGTCACCCCCACCAGCCCTGCCCCCGTTTGGAACCGTCCGTAAAAATCTGTACGGATCCGTGCAATTGGGAGAACCCTTCCGCCAGAGAAAACCTACATTTTCTACTTAGGTGGGGTACCGGAGTGCAGTAGTCGATAAGATGCGGTAGATTACCCATCGTGTCCAAAATGGTAGCATGACCTCATGGTCCATGCGCCTATTGCGTCCATTCTGACTGCGGTGCGTAGAGCCAGCTTCCTAGCAGTCAGGTCCGCCGGAAGCCAGCACAGCACAGCAAAAAGCGCTGTTATTGGCGTCGTTCTAAGAGCACCCGTTATCATAATTGTCCTTCTGCGGAGAACCCTCTCCATGTAGGATCAGTTACTCGCCACGTCCAGTGCTTTCCACTAGACCACAATACCATATAATAGTATAGGTTTTATCACAGTCTCTAGTATCCAATCTACCCCCTTTGGGCTTATGCCCCAGGTAGAGCCAATGGCTCTCCTACAGACGTAAATTGCCATCGAGACTTTCCTCACTCTTTCCTGGACATTAGAAGTCCATGATAGCTTACTATCAATCACAACACCCAAGTATTTGACTTTATCCGAGAGGTCCAGGGTAATGCCATTTAATTTTGGGTGGATGAATGAGGGAATCTTGTACCTTCTCGAGAAGGGTACCAGTTCCATTTTTGTAGGTTTGACGCTGAGTCCGCTTCTCAAACACCAATCGTTAACCCACCTTAATGCAGTCTCCAGCCTCCGTGACATAGTGTCCAAATGGAAACCTGATATTGCCACTGCAAGATCATCTGTATATGCAAAAGTTTTAATATCCATGGTCTCCAGACTTCTAAGCAACAAATTCATCGTTACATTCCACAATAAGGGTGACAGCACCCCACCCTGCGGTGTTCCCCTGTGGGCCCACCTGGTGATGGTGGCTGTACCTAAGGTGGAAGTAATAATTCTGCGTGAGAGCAAATTTTCAATAAGCCGAATAGTCGTCCGGTCAATACCCAGCTCGCGTAGAGCGAGAATAATTGACATCGGATCAATATCGTTAAAGGCCCCTACAATGTCCATGAAGGCGGCCATAGTATACCCGTTGTGCTCAACAGACTTCTCTATATGTCCCACGAGCGAGTGAAGGGGAGTCTCAATGGATTTGCCTTTGGTGTAGGCATGTTGAGACGAGAAGAGGAGAGAGTGATCTATGGATGTACTTATGTGGACATCTATAACACTCTTCAGTGTTTTCAAAAGGAAGGATGTTAAGCTTATGGGTCTGAAATCCTTCGCCTCAGTGTACGAAGTCTTTCCTCCCTTAGGAATGAAGATCACGACGCGTTTAGTCCAGTTTGTTGGAATATATGACCAAAGGATACAAGCTTTGTATATAGCCAATATCCATGGAACTACGAGAGCTGCGTTGTGTTGCAGGTCCGCGGGTATAATGCCATCTGGTCCTGGAGATTTGAACGGATAGAAACTATTAATGGCCCAGCATATTCTTTCCGCATCTATGTGAATGGAAGCGGAAGGCTGGCTATGGGAGGGATATACCTGCGGATTTCTTTGAAGGATATTAAAACTGTATTTTGGCAAGGGATGTGGGGGAGACATTTTACCTTTGTCATAAAACTCTAAAAATAAATGCTTGGGATCATTAAAAACAAAATTTTAAATGTTTTTTATAGGGCCATTTAGAGGGCAAAGGGGGAGGAGGTAGTTGGGCAGAGTAGTACCAGGTTACGTCTCAGCTTCGTCATTAAAGCTTAAAAATGTTATTTTTAAGGAATGTAGGCATATAATAACGCCCACTAAAGGGGGCGGTGTATAAGTATTATTTTTTATTTATTTTATGGTTCAATTTTAACGCGTTGGACCTTCTTTAATATAAAAAAACTTTACAAATTATGTTGTTTTTTAAAGGTTGATTTAGTTCTTATTAGGGGAACTTTTTTCACTCTTGCCCGACTTAGCCCATCTCAGAACTTAACCTGTGCTATCCTTCAAGATATATTTATACCAAACTTCAAGAGTCTAGCTTTTTTCGTTAGGACTGAATCGTGATTTCCACAGACGGACGGACGGACATGCTCAGAACGTCTTAGATTTCATCACTGATAACATTTGATCTATCTCAGATGTATGAAGGATGCAAAATAAATCATCTACATATTTTGTCACTATTTTAGGTTTTATATTAAGTTTTTGAATTGATAAGTCTAATAATTCCTCCATTACTATATCTGCTGTTATTGGAGATGCTGGTGATCCCATAGGAAGACCCCTTTGTTGCATATATATTTTGCTATTGTATCGAAAATACCTATTATATTCTATACAAATTTTTAAAATACGCACAAATAAACATTTGTCAATCCGTGTATACCTTCTTATCATTTCCCATTTGTTTTCAATTGTATTAATTGCAAAATCAATAGGTACACTTGGAAATAGGGAAACTAACTCAAAAGAAATTAAGCTTTCATTGTCAGATATTTGTTGGTTCCTAATATTATTCACAAATCCTATTGAATTTTTAATATTACATTTAGAATCTTTAGTAATATATTTTTTAATATTCGTAATATATCTGCATAGTTCATATGAAGGTGAATTGATAAAAGAACATAATGGAAAATTGTCTTTATGAATTTTTGATAACCCATATACCAGGAGCAACTGCAACATTTTTTTAAGCCTATTCTTATCATTAGATATTATAATTTCCTTCTTAAATAATTCTTCAACTATATAATTACTGATTTTTTGGTATTTGGTTGTTAGATCCTAAATATCTCCTAAAATGTTATTGATTCTTAAATCATAATCCTGTTTACTAATGGCTACAGTTACATTGCCCTTATCTGCATTTACAACAAGTATATCTTTGTTTTCCTTTAAGAAATTAGTAGCTTTCTTTGTTTTATCTAATATAAACTTATCTTTATTTGTTAACTGTATTTTATTTAAATGGCTATCATTAGCTGTAGTTAATCTATTTCTTCCTATCTCTTGTTCTCCTTTATTATTTAAAGTCTGTACTAAGTCTTCTCCCTCTGATATTACTTTTAAAATAGGAATATCATATATACTAGGTAAATAGTCGAATTTTACTTTTATTACCAACTGAATTCTGCTTGCAATATAGAAAATATAGATTTGGTGCACTAACAACACTTGGAACCTACATGGTCACTTTTATGTACCAAAATATCTTGATTGTCCAACCCTGGAATCTAATTATAATTTCTTTCCGTTTTTAATACCAACTTACTTCTTCCTGAAATTTAAAGTAGGTATAGTTCACCATAAACGTCAGAATTAGGAACTTATATGGTTACTTTTATTTGCCAAAAAATTTAGATTTTCCAACTCTGCAATCAAATTTTTCTTTTTTTCGTTCTTAATACCCAATCCATTTTTCCTCATATATAACATAGGTTTAATTCACTAAAAAACAAACAATAGGAACTCATATGGCTACTTTTAAGTACTAAAAACATTTAGATTTTCCAACCCTGGAAAAGAATTTTTTATTTTTTTTTGGATTTTTTACACGAATATAATTCTTCCTGAAGTGTAAAAAAGGCTTAATTCAGTAAACAAAAACTTAAATTAGGAACTTATATGGATAATTTTATGTACCGAAGGCATATCGATTTTCTAATTCAGAGATCGCATATTTAATTTTTTGGTTTTTATTGAAAATTTAAATGTTCGTGAAGCTTAAAAAAGGTATAGTTCATCATGAAAATCAAAAATAGCATATTATGTGGTTACTTTTAAGTACCAAATAAAATTCTATTTTTCAACCCTGAAATCGAATATTTTGCAATACCCATTTCATTTTTCCTGAAGTACAAAGTAGGTATAGTTCACTAAAAAAAACATAAGGAACTTATATGGCTACATTTATGTACCGATTTTCCAACCTTGGAATAGAATTTTTATATTTTTAATTTTTCATATTCTTCCTGAAGTATAAAAACGTTTAATTCACAAAAAAAAATTAGAAACTTATTATGTAACTTTTATGTACAAAAAAATTTCGGTGTTCCAACCCTGGAATTAAATTTAAAATTTTTTTGGTGGTTAATACCAATTTTATTCTTCGTGAAGTATAAAACAGGTTTAATTCACAAAAAAATTTATTTCGATTTTCAAGCCTTAGGACCGAATTTTTAATTTTTTGTTTGTCTTTAACACCAATTTGTTTCTTCCTGAAGCATAAAATAGGTTTAATCCACAAAAAAAAAGAACAAAACAAGTAAAAACGTTATATTCGACCGGGTCGAATCCTAAATGCCTTCCAAATATTTAGTAAGTAAATTTAAAATGTTTAATTTGGTGGGACAGAGCTGATTTATATAATATCGTACGTCAACGCCCACTAAAGGGGGTGGGGTTCAAAAATAGACAATATCATGTTTTCCACTGACGAACGTATGGGCATTGCTAGACCGTCTTAGACTTCAGCACTGATCAAGAATATATATACTGTATGGGGTCCAATTCTCTTTTGAGGGTATTAAAACTGTATTTTGGCGGGGTCGCTCTGGCAGGGGTTGTGGGGGAGACATTTCACCTTTGACATAACATTTAAAAATAAATGTTTGGGATAATTATATACAAAATTAAAAAAAAAAAACATTTTCGATAGGGTCATTTACGGGCAAAGAGGGAGGAGGGGGTAGGGCACACTAGTACCAGGTTACGTCTCAGCTTAAAAATGTTATTTTTAAGGAATGTAAGCTTAATTAAATTTTTGCATATAATAACAACCACTAAAGGGGCGGGGTCTAAAAATTATTTTTATTCCTTTATACCCTTCACAAAAAAGTGAAAGGGTATACACATATAGGTTTGTCATTCCGTGTGTAATATATTCGATATGCACATGGGACCCCATAAAGTATATATTTATATTCTGGATCCTTATGAATAACGATGACGATTGAACGATGTCCGTCTGTCCGTCTGTCCGTCCGTCTGTACGTGAAATCGGTTTTCCCAAACCCCCAGAAGAGCTAGAGACTTCGTTCTTGGACCGTTGGATTGGACATGAACTTAAATAGAGTGCTATTGAAATTTAGAAAGATCCGAAGTATGGTTCCAGACCTGGGAAGCTTACACCTATTTCTCGAAGCAAAATTTATACCAAAAATCAATTTTTTTTTAATGTTTGTAAATTAAACCTATTTCTTGCTTTGGGAAGCCTCAATGGTCTATTAAAAACTAACAAAATTAAATTTGTTTTCCAGGGATGGAAAATTAAACATTTTTTTCGGCTTATTCCGTATTTTGTAGTACATGTAGTAAATGAAGATTTGCATTGATAAAAAAATTTTAAAAATTAAAATTTCGCTTCCAGGGTTGGGAAATTGAAATTTTTTTATACATAAAAGTAACCAAAATGGCAATTGACGTTGTTTTTTTTGCGATCTAAAACTATTTTATATATTAGGAAGAACAAAATTGGTATAAAACATTTCCAAAAAAAAATCAATATTTCGAATCTAGGGATGGATAATATTTTATATTTCATGAAGGTGACCAAAATGGTTGAAAATTGTAAATTTTTCTTAAATAATACTACATTATTCCTCATGAAGAGTTGCATTGGTTAAAAATAAAACAAACAAAATTAAAATTTCACTTCCGGGGTTGGGAAATTAAAAGTTTTTTTGGTACACGCAATATATTGTAGTACATGAAAATGACCAGAATGGTTGCAAATTTTAAGTTTTTCTTAAATAAAGCGACTTTATACCTAATGAAGACTAGGATTGGTAAAAAAAAATTTTAATTTCGCTTCCAGGGATTGGAAATTAAAATTTTTTATACATAAAAGTAACCAAAAAGGCAACTAACGTCGGTTTCTTACTAATTAAAACTATTTTTCAGTTCAGGAAAAACATAATTGGTATCAAAAATTAAAAAAAAAATCAAAATTTAGATTCCAGAGTTGGATAATTGCAATATTTTGTAGTACATGAAAGTGACCAAAATGGTTACAAATATTAAGTTTTTCTTAAATAAAACTATTTCATACGTCATTAAGAGTTGCATAGATAAAAAAATTTAAATTTCGTTTCAAGGGTTGGGAAATTAAAGTATATAAAAGTAACCAAATAGACAATTGACATTGTTGTTTTTGCTAGTGAAAACTATTTTATAATTCAGAAAGAACAAAATTGGTATTAAAATCTTAAAAAATCAAAATTTAGATTCCAGGGTTGGACAAATGAAATATTTTATGGTACATGAAAGTGACCAAAAAGTTTAAAAATTTTAATATTTGTGTCAAGTAAAACTATGTTACGTCTTTTAATTAAACCTACTTCCTGTTTTAGCAAGAAAGAAAGAAGAATTACATCTGTGAAGGGTATTTAAGATTCGGCACAGTCGAATATAGCACTTTTTGTTATTTTATGGCTCCAAATTTAATGCGTTGGACCTTCTTTGATATAAAAAATATCATTTGCTTAACAAAATTACAAAAAAAATTTAAAAATTATGTTGTTTTTTAAGGGTTGGTTTAGTTTTTCTTAGGGGAATTTTTTCTCTCATGCCCGATTTATCCCATCTCCGAACTTAACCTCTTCTATCCTTCAAGATATATGTATACTAAATTTCATGAGTCTAGCTCTTTTCGTTTGGACTGAATCGTGATTTCTACAGACGGACGGACATGCTCAGATGGTCCTAGATTTTATCACTGATCAAGAATATATATAATTTATGGGGTCTCAGATGGATATTGCGCTGCGTTACAAACGGAATGACAAAGTGAATATACCCTCCATATTCTCTTTTGGAGGTTATAAAAACAGAAGCTGGATACTTGCCATAAATGCGACTTATTTGAACATAAGATAAGTACTGCTACACCTAAAGAGGTTGATTCTCTAAAGGCATAACAAGCAAATCATCGTAATGAATTTGAATTGATCTTCTCCATTGACATATGATTCGAAAAAAACTGATAAGGAAAAAGCCATCACTTAAGGTATTTTGTTTTGATCTTCAGCAATGTCTGCCATCACCAATGTTGAGGACTTCGTTATCGTTTTACAAGCGACCATTATGGACATTCAATTTATCTGTCTTCGGTATAATCAACCGATATGATATATGTGGCATGAAGTTCTAGCACAAAGAGGTGGTAATGAGATAGCTTCTTGTGTTTTGAATCATCTTTGAATACAAAAGACGCATTTTTTTATAGTGACTACTGTCCAGGTCAAAATAGATACAGTTACGTTGTAACTTTTACGCAACTGGATAACAATTTAACTACTGTGATAAAAATTCCCCATCCTCGTGATTGATATCAATTTGTTCGATCTTCTTGATTAATAAAACAGTTACGGAAGTGGATCCAAGCAATATATTTGGTTTTAACAATGCAGGAGAAAAATATAATTGGAATCAGATCAAGTGGTTCAGATTTACCAAAGAATTTGGAAAATTATATTTTAAAAATTCACTCAATGGAGAAGATCAATTCAAATCCATCAATATACACAAGCGAGGTTCAATATTATGAAAATTAATGATTCAAAAATATGTAATGGGGGACCAATATAAATATATAAAAATTCAAATACAGTAAATTCGCTAGATTTTCATCCAGATTTAACTGAAAGTGATTATAGTTATGAGTGATTACTTATGTATATTATATTTACTCATGTGTCGAAATGTGAAATAATTTTAATTTACATTACGATTTTATAAAAAGTTTATGGTTTTAATGGATTAATTTTTTGTTTACTTTCTTATATTTCTAATAAAACTTTTGAACTTATCTCAGGTTTTCCGTATTTTTCAGTTGAACCTATAGCACTTATCTCGAATTACTACGAGTATCGATAAAAATTTGTTTGCATATCACTATAGTAGCTTAAGTTCACCTTAGTTTTTATATTTCTGCAATGGAGTTTTTCATAACATCTTAACTAAAAAACAACGCAGATTAATTAATAAATGTACTATTTTTTTAATAAACTTAACACTTTTGTTCTAAGTAAATGTGAGTCTTTTTCTGTGGTTAAAAAGTTTATATAAAAACCAAACACAACCTTTTTTAGACAAACCCCTTAATATCTCAAAACACGGAATTTCGACTTAAGCCATTATTATTTATTGCCACAGATATATAGATTTCTATTCTATTTATTTATTTATTTTTTTATATGTATGTACATATTCAGACCAATGGGCATCGATATCGAATGCAATAATTTTGTCCCTGGTCGGTAACACAAATAAAAATGTTCAAACTTTCACAGAATTGCAGTTTGAGCATTAATTTGTTATACAACGACTTGATACCGAATATAACACATAACAGGACTGACTATATAATCAAAATACAGAAAGTTAACAGGAACCAATAAAGATAAGAAAAAAACTGTAATGTTCACCGTTATTATTCAAGTGCTAAGTAAAAATTCACCAACTAAAGCCACGAAACCTCAAAATATTATTTTGCAGTGCTCTAAAATTTTGTTTTGTTACATTTTTTGTGAAAGCACCATCTGCGGTTTTGCGGAATTATATTTAAATTTAACTACAGATTTTATTCACTTTATCAAATTTGACGAAGTAATTATAAATTACGATATTAACCCTAGGTTCTTGCTGTTTTTGCACTTAGTATAATCCTATTTAATTATAAAAGTTTGATTTTTAAAGTACAATTTGAAATATATTTTCCAGGAAAAAAAATTGAATTAAGGAAGTTTCAGTTCGAATTTAGATAATAAACCCAACTTCTACCAATTAATACTTAATATAAAATTGGTTTTGCGTTTTACTTTAATTCTATTTGTTGCTGGCGTAACGAAGAATTTTACACAGCAGTTGCTGCCACAATATACATAGTATATTATTTAATTAATTCCCGTTCTTTAAATTTGGAAACTTAAGTCTCATACTAATTAATTAAGAAAAAGTGATCGTCTCATATAGCAGATATCAAAGGTATAAGGCATTAAATCCGCAGAAGAAGATGGAGCTGAGTCATCGGAAAGCTATAGTGATGTCAATAGTGGAACAATCATCTACAGCTGATTCGAAAGAAGAAAAAGAAAATTGTAAAACTACAAGAAGCGCCAAAAGACTCATTCATGTGCCACAAAAAATTGCACCTTACACATTGGCAAATATAATGGCTACACAACGTACCATAGCGAGCAACAACCAAAGTATACGCCATATACATACATCGTCGCGAATGACAAATTATTTGCTGTCCTACTAACAGAATATACAGATACCTGTTTCCGCATCATGGTATGCGTACATCGCAAACTACGCAAAGTTTACGTGTTATAAACCTGGGGCGTTACTCTGTTATGCGATGCGAAAGGAATTGCTTTCGCATTTCAATGTTAATAACATGCAAATGCGTTAAGTTTTCCATTCGCATCTCATTACAGAGTAACCCCCCTGAGTTCTCAGCCTTGACCAATGTGTAACGGTGTAAATAAATGAAAATCTATGGCTATGGTTGAGATATTCCTAATTGATCCAAATAGTGTGTAATGAAAAACTTCTCATACGTACCCAAATCGCAAAGATCAGCTCCTTTCTACAGACAAGTAAACGACTTAATTTAGTAAATTTTAGTACAATGATGTTGCAATTGACAAAAAAGTGGAATGAATCCAACACTTACATTTGCAACAGAACGTCGTCTTACCACGAGCGTGATACAGCAGAATCACAACAATATCAAAGAACTGGCAACGGCAGACAGATGGAAGTTTTGAAGCAAAGAAGTTGTTTATAGCCCTGGCACAGTTTCCTGAACTGTCAAACGAAATGGCAATGTGGTTTATTTAAATGCAGTAAATACCACAAAAGATTACTTTATGCGAACAATAAAGTTTAAACAAAATTTAAAAAATGCTGATAACAAAAAATCAATACTTAGAGAAGATATGAATGAGAAACGTGCAGTCAACGCAATCATTGACTATTTCTTTAATAAGGAAACTTTGTTAAAATGTTTACCAGTCATATGCCGTCAGAAAGGTTACGTGCAGATTATAGCGTTCCCAGATGAGTTCATAATCATCACTTTTAGAAGAGGACATCGCAACACAAATTGCCTTAAAACGCAACTAAAGTAATTTATTCCTCGGATGGAAGCAAAACAAGGGTTTCAAAAAATAAAATAATAATAAATAAAGTTTTAAAAGACAAGTGTTATCGTCGCTTTAGTAGGAAATTATTAATAATTATTTTACAAAATTTTCATTAATTCTAGTTTAGATTTTGTTGTTTTTCTTATAACATTTTAAATAAAAATTTTTGAGAACTGATATGTCCTTTTACATCAAATCTAATAGATACAGACAAACGTAAAATATAAAAATATTTTCACGGTAGTATTATTTGGTAAAGAAATTATTGTCGGAAATTATTCTGAACCCAGTAAGGCTGGCTGCCAATCTATAGAATTTCTGTCAGCATTTTCATCCACCACTAGTGCAACCCACCCACTTCAATAACTTTTGCTCTTTGTGCCCACTTACTACGCTTGGTCAGAGTGGGAATAGTTTCCTTCACAAAACAACGCCAAAACATATTTGTAAATATGTATTTCATTTTGACGCAGAGATATTCTGTAGCAAATGCTTTCAGGTGAACAAGGTGGTTTATTGATTCATTGGATAGTTTTTGTACGGGAGAAAGGCACTTATAAATATTCACCGTTGAACGATCGTAGGTAAATATACTGTCGTGCAATTAATTGGATTGCTGACGTATTTGTGTCGAATCCCGCACGTCGAGCATTTGCCATATCTATATTTTGATTAATACCCAATACAAGAATGAGCTTCTTTCGTTCGTCCGTCATACATTGGAAATTAGATATTGTTAGCTCTGAGCTCTGAGTCAGCTAACATGACTAACATTGGCAGTTATATTTTAAGTGCAGCCAG
>OX637537.1:7541661-7636661 GCA_951800035.1 Linnaemya tessellans | reverse complement strand
TCCCGCTGAATAAGAGTTTTTCAGCAAACAATAAGAGAAAATAAAAGAGCGTAAGCGTACATATGAGTTTTGTTTCCACAATTGTGTATGACGCTGACATCCCTGCTCTATGGACTTATTTTTTCGTTTCATCGAGTTTGAAATCAAACCGATTCTAAAGAAGTTTCACTTCAAAAAAATCAGTTATTGTTTTTTGTTTAACAGTATTTTCGGAATCTTTTACTATCTCTGTTTCTACTTCGTCAAGGGGCATATCAATACCTTTAAGGAAACAATACTTTTGAACAGTATTCAGTCCTTCCAGTGCTTCTTTCAGAGAAAGGAATTGATTTACCTCCTCATCTTCTTCATCTGTGATAAAATTTTCTACTATAGGTTCGGAGTTGTCATTGACAATCCCATCAATAATTTCAGCTGCGGCCAAATGCCCGTAGCAGTCCACATCGTCATCACAGTATATGTAGTCCATGCTGTCTGGAATAATATTGGAGAGATCAACACCTTCTGTAACTACCAGATCATTTTCTGGAAGTTAAGCAATAAATCTTGCCTGTAAAGATAAAAACAATTTAATTATCAAAAATATTAACATTTGTCATACAAACTTACTTTTCGAAAGCAATTTGAAATGCACGATGGTGTCCCCAACCACCAGGACCGTTTGATGAAGTGAAGTACATCCAAAAGTTATACGGATTTGTAAAAATCCCTTACCGACATATCCCTCTCTAAAGCCAAAATTTGTTTACTAACAACAATTTGTCTATAAAACGCTTTGAATATTGATATTATGACCTGGAGGCTGAATCAGGCAGTTGTATCCGGTTGTAAAAATGTACAACTACATTCTCCAAGTTTGGCGTTTTATGACAGCTGGCATTGTCCACAAATAAAACAATTTTTCGGTTAATTTTTTTCATTTCCATGCCCTTGCCACAAAGGTGTTGTCATCCATGCCTTTTCGTTAGAAAAATAAGGTATAGGTGGAGTAACGTTTTTCAAGCACCTAGGGTTTTTTGATTTTCCTATAGCGTACACTTTTTAGAACGTGATAGTGTCATTACAAATAAATAGCAAAGTAAATCTAACTTTTTGGCTTTTGTGGAAGACAGTTGAACATCTGGCCGGTAATATCTTTTTATTGGTAACGCTTTATAATAAAGGGCACTCTCGTCTGCATTATATTTTCCGGTGAATAATCTTTTAAAAGATCAGACAAAGTATTTTCAGCATGGTTT
This sequence comes from Linnaemya tessellans, assembly GCA_951800035.1. NCBI lineage: Eukaryota > Metazoa > Arthropoda > Insecta > Diptera > Tachinidae > Linnaemya > Linnaemya tessellans. The sequence continues at coordinate 7,635,423 of OX637537.1, read as the reverse complement.
TTCGCACTGTCTCTCCATGAATTGCACCTATTTTGATATTCTGACGTTTAAAACCGCACCTTTATTCCTATGTTGGTCAAACCATACTCGAAGTGCCCTTTCAACGTTATCATGCCGCCCTTTTCGATTTCTTTTTATACCCTTGACATGGGACTCCTACAGTATATACATATTCTAGATACTTATGAATAGCGATGACGATTGAGCGATGTCCGACTGTCTGTACGTGAAATGGGTTTTCCATACAGAAGAGCTAGAGACTTCGTTCTTGGACTGTTGGATTGGAAATGAGCTTAAATAGAGTGGTACTGAAATTCAGAAAAATCGGAAATACGGTTCCAGAGCTGGGAAGCCTGCACCTATTTCTCGACGCAAAATTAATACCAAGAACTAATTACTTTTTTGGTTGTTTGTAAATTAACTCTATTTCATGATTTGGGAAGCCTCAATGGTCTATTAAAAATTAAAAAAAAGACTTAAACAAACTTTAGCTACGCACTTCCGATTGAGATAAAATTTCGCATATCGATAGAAAATTGAAAAATAAGACGAAAATTTTAAATGGCGAAAGTCTCGGAAATGCATAGTTTTCGAGTTATGGGCCTCCAAAATTTTCATATAAAAACGCGGTTTTCCTACATATTTTTAATTTATTTAGGTATATGTATGTATGAACACAGGTATATGCAAGAATGATAAAATAAAGATTATGCCTTGCGCATGATTTACCGTTTGATGACGTATTTGTTCCCTGTTATTTGCCAAATGTTTATTATATGCAAAACTAATACTTCCTTGTACAAAATTAATATTTTATGCTATATATGGCAACTCTTCACTCAATTTACTCAGAGAGATTTCCAACAAGCAAATGAAATCGGATTTATGAAAGTGCAAGTTTTGTGTTATATTTTACAATAAACTGTGTTGTATTTTAAAGTAAATATATTGAAATAATTATTAAATAACTTAACTCGTAAAACTTGATTTTTAAGGCTCATAAACTGTAAACAAAAAACCTAAATTAAAGAGAAAAGAGAACAAAAAGAGCAAGCATGAAATGTGCAGTGGGGAATTGCAAACAAAGTGACAGCAAAAAAACAAGTGAGAAATAATTGTGTTAAAATGTAGTATTGTTATCAAAATTTTGTTTGTTTTCAAAAATCTGTGTCATTTTATAGTTTTCCAAGAAATGAAGCTCAAAGGAAGTTATGGCTGATATTTTGCAAGCAAAAAATTTGTTTTGAATGGGGAAAAAAGAAAACTACTTAGCACTTGGGTTCAATATTGATATAAAATAACTATAAATTAACAATTTCAAATAAAAACACGTGGAAAGTAAAATAATTTTTTAAAATTATTTATTATCAAACAAATTTAATTTGATTTTACAATAACATAATACTTCTACAGCTGAATTTAATTAGCCAATCAGAACACATGTTGAGTGACATCAGAGTTCCATAATGGGCAGAAAAGTATTTTTATTTCAGCTTGTTGGCGTAATCTTTATTTTATTATTCTTGGGTATATGTATGTATGAACATAGAGAAGCTTTAGTTAGAGGAGAAAATCTTTAGTTAGCGAAGCCGAAGAATTTTTTCATAAATTTTGCATACATCATAAGATTACTTCAAAACCTTTCAAATGATACCAATATTGTCTAAGTAAATTAAAAATGTAGGAAAGAATTGCATTTTTATATGAACATTTCAGAGGTCCATAACTCGAAAACTATGCATTTCCTAGACCTTCACCATTTAAAATTTTCGTCTTATTTTTAAATTTTCTATCGATATGCGATATTTCATGTCAACCGGAAGTGCGTAGCTAAAGTGTATTTGTTCCAAAAAATTCCAGGGATGGGAATGTAAAAGTTTTTTTTTGGCACATTCAGTATTTTGTAACAGATGTAACAACTAAAATTGTTAAAAATTTCAAGTTTTTCTTAAATAAAACCTCTTTATATATCATGAAGATTTGCATTGGTCAAAAACAAATTTTTTTTAATTAAAATTTCGCTTACAGGGGTTGGAAACATAAAAGTAATCAAAAAGGCAACTGACGTTTATTTTTGCTAACTAAAACTATTTTATAATTTAGGAAGAACAAAATTGGTATCGAAAATTCAAAATAAAATTGAAAAATTAAGCGTTGCAATGATAAAAACAAAACAAATTTTTAAATTGAATTAAGATTTTATAGGCTAATTGTTCGCAATTTTAATTTAAATCTCAGAAAGACATGATAAATATTCCAAGGCACAAGGGCAAGTCAATATTAGTTTTTGTTATTCAACTTATACAGCAGAGCAGATGAGCTGTTTTCGAAAGACGCAACCCTTTCATCATCAGTACTCATGTGTATTATGTTTGTCACCACTTATTAGGTGGCTTAGTTGAATGTGATAACAGTTTTTATTTACACAAATTTTATTGTGAAAAAGGATACGAGAACTGTATCAACCTGATGTTAAGATGTTATTGTTATAATACCCGTTTTACCGTTTGATTATTTTTCTTCATGTCCCATTTTTCTGAATTTTTTGTTCCATCATACCTAAGTCAAACTTTTTTTTTGGTTTGAATTTTATACTTAAGTACATGTGAACGTTTTTCCAATTTTATTATTGGTAGCTGAAGCCATAGCTTAAATTTGTATGTAGTAAGAATTTTTAACGAACATTTTATATTGCTATATTAAATGGAATTAAGATTTTATAGGCTAATTGAAATTTAAATAAAACCAAATTATGAAATAGCCAAAAAAAAATTTTTATTTGGTAGATAATTTCTTGTCATTTAACATTTATATATAATTTCGGGCATATGGCCACCACGACTATTTTGCACAAAGGTCATTCTGGAGGTCCAATTTTCGACCACCTTTTCAAGCATTTGAGGGCGTATTTCAGCAATGACACGTTGAATACTGGTTTCCAAAGCGTCAATCGTTGCTGGTTTATCCACGTAAACCAATGATTTCAGGTATCCCCACAAAAAATAATCGAGTGGCGTCAAATCACACGAATGCGGAGGCCAATTCACCGGCCCATTTCTCGAAATAATGTTGTCGTTGAAATGTTCTTTCAATAAGTTCATTGTTTCGCCCGCAGTATGGCAAGTGGCACCATCCTGTTGAAACCACATTTCGTTTACAGCCATATCTTGAAGTTTTGGCACCAAAAATTCATTGATCATGATTCTGTATCGATTTCCATTCACGGTAACGCGTCGTCCTTCCTCATTTTTAAAGAAATAAGGACCGATGACTCTACCAGCCCATAGACCGCACCAAACAGTACATTTATCGGGATGCATTGGTAATTATTGAACGGCGTGTGAATTATATTTGCTGCAAATACGGCAATTTTGCTTGTTGACATATCCATTCAACCAAAAATGCGCCTCATCACTGAAAAGAATTTTGCGGTAAAAAAGCGGATCTTCGTCTAATTGATTAAGCTACCAATTACTGAATTCACGGCGCATATGATGATCGTGTGGCTTTAATTCTTGCACCAATTGAATTACGCAAAATTTTCCATAAAGTCGGTGGACAAAGTCCAACTTCTTGCGCACGAAGACGAATCGATAAATTGCCATTTTCTTCGACACTGGCCTCAACGACAGCAATATTTTCTTCTGTACGCATTCTTTTCAGTCTTTGCGTTGGCTTGGCATCCAAAAGAGTGAATGTAGACCGAAATTTGGTAATTGCGTTCTTTATGGTGGTCTCAGACAGACGATTATGTGCACCATAAAATTCACGAAGTGCACTATAAACATTTTTAATTGAACACTGTTTTTGAAAATAAATTTCCACGATTTGGAAGCATTGTTCTGGAGTTATTCTCTTCATGATGATTTGCCAAACAATACTGAGTAGAGACGTCACTTTAAAATGTCAAAACAGCTGTCAGACAACAGAGTGATTCGTATATAAAAAAACACTCTTTAGTTCATGAAAATTACCAAAATGATTAAAAATTTTTAAATTTTCTTAAATTTCTTTATACTTCATGAAGATTAGTAACAAAACAAACAAAAAAATTAAATTTCACTTCCTGGGTTGGGAAATTGAAAGTTGTTTCTGGTACATGCAATATATTGTAGCAGATGAAGGTGAGCAAAATGGTTACAAAGTTTAAGATTTTCTTAAATAAAACGACTTTATACATAATGAAGGCTAGCATTGGTATGAAGAAAGAAAAAAATAAATAAAAAAATCGCTTCCAGGGATAGGAAAATGATATTTCCTTTATAAATAAATGTAACCAAAAAGGCAACTAACGTCGGTTTTTTACTAATTAAAAATCTCTTTTAGTTCAGGAAAAACAAAATTGTTATTAAAAATTAATAATAAAAAAATCAAAATTTAGCTTCCAGAGTTAGATAACTGCAATATTTTGTAGTACATGAAAGTGACCAAAATGGTTACAAATTTTAAGTTTTTCTTAAATAAAACTATTTCATGCCTTATTAAGAGTTGCATTAGTAAAAAAGCAACAAAAATTAAAATTTTGTTTCCAGGGTTGGGAAATTTAAATATTTTTTATGCATAAAAGTAACGAAAAAGTCAATTGACGTTGATGTTTTTGCTAATTAAAACTATTTTATAATTCAGGAAAAACAAAATTGGTATTAAAGTCTTAGGTTAGGTTAGGTTAGCAGGTTGCTGGTGAAAGGAAAAACAGAGACCAGCCCACTTGGGTCCAATTATTTTGATCCCTTTGTGACACCTGTATTCAAGAGGATTGAAAAGGTAAGAAAAGAGGAAAAAGTAGGGATAGTCGAAAGTTAAGGTAAGAAGGATAGTAAGGAAGGAGATGGGATACATAAACCAGGAGTTATAGTCGTGCATACACGCCCCAGGGGAGTCAGCTGGCGAACCAGCCACTGCTCCTAATAAAGGGACTCAGGTATCTCAGCCCTATCTTAGATATCTCCGAAATGTCTCCAAAGCGTGCCTTGCCCAGAGACTGTAGGCGCTGCTCCTCCAGAGCAGGACAGAAGCAGAGGAGGTGTGCAATGCTTTCCTCCTCCTCCTCATCATTGCAACGGGAGCAGTAATCGTTGTAGGGGAGCCCCATGCGCCTGGCATGGATCCCAAAGGTGCAGTGACCAGTAAGTGTGGCCACTATATTACGTAGATGACCTCTTGCGAAGTTCAAAAGATCCTTCGTTCTCCTAGAGTCTAGGCGGGGCCATAAGACTCTTGATATCTGGCATTCCTGGACAAGTAGGGATGTGCTTTACACCCCCGTAAGAGACCTTATTGCAGCTTGACTGTCGGTAATGAATTGGATGTCCCGGTTCGATATCCGATACAACCTTAGCCATAACGCTTCCCTTTTAATAGCAGATATTTCCGCCTGCAATACGCTACACTAATCCGGGAGTCTAAAGGACATCTCGATTCCAAAGTCTGGAATAAAGACACCCCCACCGACCCTGACCCAGAATGCTAGCATGACCCCATGGTCTATGGGTCCATGCCCCTATTGTGTTCATTCTGACTGCAGTGCGTAGAGCCAGCTTCCTAGCAGTCAGGTCCGCCGGAAGCCAGCACAGCAAAAAGCGCCCTTGTTGGCGTCGTTCAAAGAGCACCCGTTATCATAAGTGCCATTCTACGGAGAACCCTCTTCATGTAGGATCAGTTACTCGCCACGTCCAGTGCTTTCCACCAGACCACAATACCATAGAATAGTATAGGTTTTATCACAGTCTCTAGTATCCAATCTACCCCCTTTGGGCTTATGCCCCAGGTAGGGCCAATGGCTTTCCTACAGACGTAAATTGCCACCAAGGCTTTCTTTACTCTTTCATGGACATTAGAAGTCCATGATAGCTTACTATCAGTCACAATACCCAAGTATTTGACTTTATCCGAGAGGTCCAGGGTAATGCCATTTAGTTTTGGGTGGATATATGGGGGAATCTTGTACCTTCTCGAGAAGAGTACCAGTTCCGTTTGTGTAGGGTTGACGCTGAGTCCGCATCTCAAACACCAATCGTAAACCCATTTAAAAGCTGTCTCCAGCCTCCGTGACATAGTGTCCAAATGGAAACCTGATATTGCCACTGCAAGATCATCTGCATATGCAACAGTTTTAATACCCATGGTCTCCAGACTTCTGAGCAACAGATTCATCGTTACATTCCACAATAAGGGTGACAGCACCCCACCCTGGGGGGTTCCCCTGTGGGCCCTCCTGGTGATGGTGGCTGTACCCAGGGTGGAAGTAATAATTCTGCGTGAGAGCAAATTTTCAATAAGCCGAATAGTCGTCCGGTCAACACCCAGCTCGCCTAGAGCGTGAATAATTGACATTGGATCGATATTGTTAAAGGCTCCTTCAATGTCCATGAAGGCTGCCATAGTATACTCCTTGGACTCAAGAGACTTTTCTATATGTCCCACGAGCGAGTGAAGGGCAGTCTCAGTCCATTTACCTTTGGTGTAGGCATGTTGAGACGCGGAGAGGAGAGAGTGATATATGGATGCTTTTATGTGAACATCAATATTTCTCTCCAGTGTTTTCAAAAGGAAGGATGTCAGGCTTATGTGTCCTTCGCCTCAGTGTGCGAAGTCTTCCCTCCTTTAGGAATGAAGATCACGACGCATTTAGTCCATTTTGTTGGAATATATGACCAAAGGATACAAGCTTTATATATAGCCAGTAACCATGGAATTACGAGAGCTGCGTTGTGTTGCAGGTCCGCGAGAATAATCCCATCCGGTCCTGGAGATTTGAACGGATGGAAACTATTTATGGCCCAGCATATCCTTTCCGCATCTATGTCAATGGAAGCGGAAGGCTGGCTATGTGTGGGATATACCTGCGGTATTACCACATCAGATTGGGAACCCGGGAAGTGGGTGTCCATAAGAACCTCTAACGATTCGATACCATTAGTGGTCCAACTGCCATCTTCTTTGTGGATGTAGCCGGGAATCGACGGCTGTTTGGCTAGGATCTTACGCAATCTGCAAGTGTCGGAGGTAGATTCTACACTAGTGCAGAAGCTCCTCCAGGTCTTACGTTTTGCGTTCCTGGCCTCATTTTTGAATGAATTCAAGGAGGCTTTATAGAGTGTCCAGTTTCCCGTTCTCTTTGCCACGTTGAAAAGTTTGCGACAGTTCCTCCTGGTGACTGCTATATCCTCAGTCCACCACGGAGGTCTTTGCTTGTTACGTTGTACAGATGGCCTACAGGAGAGACCTGTGGCCATCACGAACGCATTTGTCAGTGTGTCCACTGCTTTGTCAATGTCCGCAGCCTCCCCTATGGTTGGAGGATGCGCAATATAATTGGTGAGACCTTCCAATCTTGAATTAAATTGGCATGTTTTGCGCTAACAAGTGTTATATCTAACACCTCCTGTCTGTTCGATACAATAAAAGTTGGTTCTGAACCCTGATTTGACACCACTAGTTTATTTTCTAGAATGAAATCAAGGATACACTCACCCCTTTCATTTGTGTTTGTGCTGCCCCAGATATGGTGGTACACATTTGCGTCGGCTCCAAGTACTATGGGAGCGCCTTTTGCATTTGCAACCTGGACCAAGTTGCGGACCAGGTTACTTGGAGGTGGGCCCTGATGGTCGTGGGCCACATAGCAGGAGGCAAACCACATAGAGGTTTGTCCTGTCTCCCAGGCTGCAGTCACCGTATCTTCATCACTATAATTAGATAAAATGAAGATGTTCAGGTTGGCTTTCGCTAGAATGCAGGATCTAATGTTCTTTTCATCATTACCTGACCTGAGTTTTTGGCATACAGCAGTTTGTAGCCCTTTACGCCGAGTCCAAGAATCTTGCCTTTGGAGGTCCATGGCTCCTGGATCAGCGCAATATACTCTCCGCTCTCCGAGAGCCGGAGGGTCAACGCAGCAGACGCTGCCTTACAATGGTGAAGGTTGATTTGAATAACCTTAGCCATTTTAAACGTCGGGGTCATAGTTGACAACGATTTCCGCGTCTCCTGGATTTGGGTCCAGGAGCGCGTTCTCGTCTTCCACGAATTCCAGTCTTTCCAGGAGGTCTCCAATCAGACATGAGTCTGCTTGGGAACATCCGGAATTTACTGATTCCGCGGTGTCGACTATGCCCTCCATTGTGGTAGCATTGACTGACCCTTGCGACCCCTCCATTCGGTCGGGGTTTTCGGGATCGGGTTTGTCATCACTCCGGTATATACGGAGCCTGATGCCCATGAACCCATAGTACACCAGGCCCTGCCTACCCCGGAGTAGAGACAACGTCTCGAAAACCTTTACTACCCTCCAGTCACTGGTAGGTAGGCCTGGGTTTCCTCTCCGGAAGATATCCAGGATTTCCGCAGGGCCATGTGGTTCCGCCAGAATGATCGCAATTGCTCTCGGTCGGCGAGGAATGTCGCTGACCGAGATCAATTCTAACCTCGCGCCGGACCACACTTCCCCTAGGGACTCAATGAGGTCCTTTAATTGTGATGTCGACGGCTCGTCCCTACATGAGACCAGTTTGACGTGGCCCTGGAACCAGCCGGCATCCGTAAATTGTGGCGAGTGCCCCTGAATCCCCTCTGGATTCTGCAGGTAGACATTCAGTAATCTTTGACAGATCAATCCCCATTTTTCGTGGTTGATTGAGCCGTGGCTGTTACTGCGGTCAACAATAGCCCTTACCAGCGGGTTTCTTGCAACTTCGCTGTAAGCCCTATTTATAACCGTAGCCTCCTGCCTAGGGCGCTTGCTCGAGCAGTCCGCTCTTCAGCGAAGGCTTTCCGCGCATCGAATTGTCGATTGCGCCTTTTCTTGTCATTTAAGGCAGCTGCTTGTGCCTCAGCTGTGTATGAGGCAGCCGGTGCAGCTGCTGATGTTGCTTTGGCGGGTGCATGTGGTACTGCTGGTTTTGCTCCAGCTGGCGCACCCACCATTTGGAATTGGTGCTTGTGGCACTGCCAGAGGTTTTTCGGTTGGCGCACCTTTGCTGGCCTTAGCTTTTGCTGCTGCAGATGTGCTTGGGCTTACGTCCAAGGACACACTGCGCAGTAATCTAGCCTTCCCTAGTGGGAGGGCTAGCGGTTTGTTTTGTTGTTTTATTTTTTGTTCGTCAATTTTGTTCCCACGAGTTGCGCGTAACACGTGAACCACCCACCGCAGTGACGGCATTCCGTGGGTTAGGCAACTATTTTTGAGTTACAACCGACTCGTGCCCTGGCGTCGGAGGGGAGCTGTTAGCGACTAGTCCTCTTTAACCACTGACGAGCCATTCAGGTTCTCGGCTCCAACCCAGATTTCCTACATTCTTGAGGAGCATCTTCCATTGTCTAGAGCGGTCCACGACCAACAGTGTTGTGTGTCGTGTAGAGGCTGTTACCGCCACGAACCCAACCTAAGGAATGTTGAACGTGTCAGATTCCTTCCCATCTCTGCCTCACCTTAGGTAGGGTGTCGATAGAGGTGGGAAGTAGCCCCAGATGATGCCCCCCACTTGGTTCTGACAGCCATGGCGCCTCTTTGGCAGGGTACGCCCAAGCTGATGAGATCCTTTGAATGGGGTTTTCCTAATGTGGAGCCTGATCCGACCCGAACCTGTGGACGTTCAGTGGTGTGTGAAGGTTCACAAGTTCGAGTCAGACCCAAAGACCTGATAGTGACTCAGCTGACCACTTGTGCAGCGTATCAGATGAGGCACTATCTCGGTTTTCCCCTATCCGCCACCTGGGGACGCGTCCGATGGGAGACTACAAAACTCCAGCACGGATATTAAAGTCTTAAAAAATCTAAATTACGATTCCAGGGTTGGACAAATTAAATATTTTATGGTACATGAAAGTGACCAAAAAGTTTAATAATTTAGTTTTTTAAGTAAAACTATGTTACAACTCACTAAGAATTGCATTGGTAAAAAAATAAAAATTTGCTTCCAGAGTTGGAAAATCTAAATATTTCTGGTACATGAGAGTACCCACATAAATTCCAAATTTTTTGTTTTTAGTGAATTAAACCTATTTTTACTTCAGGAAAAATTAAATTGGTTCCAGGGTTGGAAAACCGATATTTTTTGGTACATATAAGTTCCCAATTTTGTTTTTTTTTCAGTGAATTAAAGCTATTTTAAACTTCGCTAAGAACTATTATGGTATTAAAAATGATTATAAAAATTAATAATTCGGTTCCAGGGTTGGAAAATCGAAACTTTTTAGTTCTTAAAAGAAGCCATATAAGTCCTAATATTGGTTTTTGTGATTGAAATCTTTTTTATACTTCGGGAAGAGTTAAATTGGCATTAAAAACCGATATATTTTTATTCATGAAAGTAACTATATAATTTCCTAGTTTTGATTTTTATGATGAATTATACATACTATATATATCAGGAAGAAATAAATTGGTATTAAAAGCCAAACAAATGTACGGTTGGATAATTACAACTTTTTGGGGTACATGAAACGGATTTTTACTTTTTGTTTTTAAATTAAACATATTTAATATTTTTGGAAGACGTTCAGAGGTATTAGAAATAAGAAGAGCCAAACATTTAACTTCCTAGCCGAGAAATTTAAACGTTTTTTTTTAAATATAAAAGTTACTGATAACATCATTTTGTTTTTTTAATTAAACCTACTTTATGTTTTAGCAAGAAAAAAAGAAAGAAAGAAGAATTACACCTTTATACAGTGGATTTCCAATTTTATAAAGGTGTAGAAAAATAAAATAGATATCGAATATAATTTATTTGTTGGTTTAGTTTTGTGTGAGTTTCAGGGCCTACTATGCTTATTCTAGTGTGATTTTTGAAAATAATTTGTAATTTACAAATTGTGAATTCTCAGATGGTTTTCAAAAGTATGTGCATGAGATAAGAGGTTTTTAACTTTTCAAATAAAAATTTCATAACAAAATAAAAATTTTATAACAAATAAAAATTTCATACCAAAAAAAAATATATGAAAACAAAAAACGACAAAAATATTTAACTTTGAATAATTCGAAAACTTTTTATATTGTTAAAATATTATTATTATATTTAAATTGTTATCCTGAAGAAGATATCCATAGAATATCGAAATATTGATTAATATATTAAATAAATAATTTTATAGTTATAATTTTATAAAAATAAGCCTCAAGCTCAATCTTATTACTAAAATTAAATCATATGTAGATATTCCAATGGATGTTCATCACATATTCTCCTTAAAATTAGCTTTGCCTATTAAGAAAGAACATTTTGCTATTATAAAAATAATTTTAGTTGAAGATTTTGTACAGACTATATAAGATAGAGAGGAACATCGCTAGGAAAAATGCTAGTAAACAAATAAAGCAAGCCAAAACTGAATATTATTATAATCGCTTCAGTAATGCCGTAATCTCTCAACAAAAATGGAACACTATTCGAGAGATAGGAATTGGCAATGTAAGCAACAGTGTTGACGCCCATATGGATGTAAATATGCTTAACAAAACATTTACCAATATTACGGTTATTCAATCAAATTCCAATTTTTATAATTTTGATTACACAAATACTGAAGATGAAACAATAGGCGACCACTTGCAATTTTCTTGCGTTACACAGTATGATGTTATTTCAATGTGCTCTTCTCTAAAATCGAATGCAGTGGGGAGCGATAATATACATACACCCGAAATTTATATGGCTATTCTTGCCCCTGTTTCTCCCATACGTTACGCATTTGTTCAATTCTGTTATAATATCGGGTATATATCCATCTAACTGGAAACATGCCAATAATGTTCTATTGCCCAAGGCCAATGGGGAATATAGACCCATTGTCATAGTATGTTTTCTGTCAAAAGTTTTAGAAAAGTTACTATATAAACAGATTATTATATTATACTTATGTATGTCAATACTCACAATTTGCTTTCTGATAAAAAAGCTCTTTCTGTATTACAGCTCTTGTGGAAGTTTGTAAAAATTTACGGGAGGGGTTAAAAAATGGGCAAATTAACCTTTTAGTGCTATTAGATCATTCCAAGGCATTTGATACTGTAGACCATAATATACTCAACAAAAAACTGAAACATTTATTTAAATTTACGAACATGTCAACAAATCTGATATCGTTATATCTATCAATCGGTATTCGCGAATGATATTTGGTCAGACAGTTTGTCTGTTAATAAAGGTGTACCTCAGGGTTCAACTTTAGGCCCACTTTTATTTTCCATGTATGCTAATGATCGAAATACAAAATATATTTATATGCAGATGTTGTACAACTTACATTAAGTAAACCAGTAGAAGATAGTGCTTCAGGTATATTTCATCTAAACAGCGATTTTAAAAAATTAACCTATGGGCTTTGTTTAAACCCGGCCAAATCTAAATGCATCATAATTTGTAAAAAAAAAGACCATCATTAATGAGACGAGAAAATACCATCTTTTAAATGGCGAGAAAATCGAAATTGTGAATTCGGCGAAAAATCTCGGCATAATTTTCAATAACAACTTAACATGGACTGATCACATAAATTCTCTGGTAGGTCAAACTTATATTAAGCTAAGGGCTCTCTGGTCTTCTTAGTATTTCATTCCACTAATAATAAGGATCTTACTTGCCAAAACTTACCTGATTCCTTCCCTCCTATATGGGTGTGAAATATTTTCAAGTTGTGACTCAGTCATCAAAAGAAAGCTAAACGTCTTATATAACAACATTGTAAGATACTTATATAAATTGAGAGGGTATGATCATGTGGCCGCTGTTTTCAATAATCTTTATGGAGTGTCGCTTGATAACTTTTTAAAAATTCGCACTCTATTTTTTGCATAAAATCATTAATACTTTTCTTCAATCGCAACGTAGTTGTAACCTCGTAATACTTCGACATCAATGCCTAGTTTCGAGTGGCAGTTTTATATACATGCCTCTCGACTTTGGAATAATCTTCCACTAAACCAGTGGTGGGCACGGTCAATGTATTGGTAAATTGTGTATGTGTTGAGCTTCAGAGCTACCCACCAAACACAAACCCAAGCGTTTGAAAGATAATGGTATATTTATACATAACAAGTAATATTTTCTAAGTTGAAAAAAAGTTGATTACGTAAAATTATTAATTAAAAATAAAACTTTTTCTAAGTAAACAATCAAATGAAAAAAATTAAAAAAGATAGGACAATAATTTGCTACGTTTTCCATTCAAGAAAAATAAATAAATAAAAGAATGGTTGCTTGCTGGAGCATAACACTGAATATTCGCCAGAAACAAAAAATTCGCGGTTGGATGTATCAAACTTAATAAGCTTTGATATTTGTCGGCATGGAAGATCATTTTCATATGGGAAACATATTCAAAATATTTTTGATAAGATTTTTCACAGACTAATTACTAAGACTAAGTGTATTACTAAATTAAGGGGATTAGTATAGTCTGTTATTGGTGAAAAATTGTATAAAATGCATTGTATGTTATCGAAAGCATTGTTTATGGCAAAATATTTTTCGCATCTCATTAGACTGAAATTGTTTGCTGGGCAAATATTCTTGAAATAAATATAAAAAAAGAGGGTAAGAATACGTGTGAGTTTAATTTGCTGATATCAGCCACTACTGGGCATCTATGCACTAAACCAGTGATGTCAAATGTGATTGTGTTGGTGAGATCACTCTTATCTCTTACATTCCCAGCGGGAGAAATGTGCGGTTGCGAGGCCTAACTAGTGGCCTTTTCTAAGAGTATCCTTTTATTTACCAATAATATCTTCTAATTTTATAAGTTGTAAAAAAGAGTTTCGAAAATTTCCAAGTGCTCAGATATTTAATTTTAAAATATTTCTCCATTTTTAAGCTGAACATTTGGTTAGTTTATATACAAGAGAAAAAATTTTTACAAAAAGTCTTACTTATGAATTAATTTAAAAGCTACTTTAAGAAATTTTCGAAAAGATGTACCTACATACAGTGGATCCAACTTATTTCAAACCTCTTATATGTATTGTATATATACATTTATATAAATATATTATTTCTGTTTAGAGGCCTCAAAACAGGACTTGCGATACTTCCCGCTGAATGAGAGTGTTTTTCAGTAAACAATTATATATTACGCTCTCAAAATAAAAGAGCGTAAACGTACATGTGAGTTTTGCTTCCACAATTGTGTATGAGGCTGACATCACTGCACTAAACCAACTTAATAGCAATGCTAATAGTTTTAAAAACTTTTTTTTACATCTTTTATATAACTATTTTTTTACTATTAAGAAAAACAAACAAACAAGTTTTTTCTTAATAAATTTCATACATTTTTATTATTTTTTAAATTAGTGATTTTTGTTTGTTATGTGGTCAAGTATGTATATATGGCTGCATTTCATTGGTTCTTACATACCAGACATACTTGACCACATAAACAAAAAGCACTAATTTAATTGAAACAATATGTCGAATAAATGATTTTAAAATATTAAATTTTTTTAATTTTTTGTTTCTTTTTTATTGTTATAATATTATATAACTTGGTTTTTTTCATTTTTAATTTTCATTAAGCTATTCATTAGTCATAATAATTGTTCTAACACCATGCGTTCCTGTTTTAATTATAAGACTCGATCTTGTTGTACAGGAAATGAAAATAAATAAATAAATAAATAAATAAACATGAAAAAGATAGATCTAGATTAACCACAAACAAAAAAAAAAAAATGTCTATCTTCTCATCTTTCCTAATCTGTCTCCTCAATACTATCCCCTCGTTTTCAGTTCCGGCGCAATGCATTGCATATATAGGGGTCATCCGCTGAGTGCTGGTCCTAAAAAAACAAGTAAAAACGTTATATTCGACCGGGTCGAATCTTAAATACCCTCCAAATATTTAGTAAGTGAATTTGAAATGTTTAACTTGGTGGGACAGAGTTCCTTTATATAATATCGTACGTCAACGCCCACTAAAGGGGGCGAGGTTCAAAAATATACAATATCATGTTTTCCACAGACGAACGTATGGGCATTGCTAGACCGTCTTAGACTTCACCACAATTCTCTTTGGAGGCTATAAAAACTGTATTTTGGCGGGGTCGCTCTGGCAAGGGCTGTGGGGGAAACATTTCACCTTTGTCATAAAACTCTAAAAATAAATGCTTGGGATAATTATATACAAAATTAAAATTTCTTTTTTTTGATAAGGTCATTTAGAGGGCAAAGGGGGAGAGGGGGTAGGGCAGAAACAGATACACATAAAACTGTAAAAATAAATGCTTGGGATGATTATACACAAAATAAAAAAAAATGTATAATTATTTTTAATAGGGTCATTTAACGGGCAAAGGGGGAGGAGCGGGTAGGGCAGCAACAGGCAGTCATAAAACTCTAAAAATAAATGCTTGGGATGATTATACACAAAATTAAAATAACAAATTTTTTTTGGTAGGGTCATTTAGGGGGCAAAGGAAGAGGGGGGGGCGGGTAGGGCAGAAATCGGCAGTCATAAAACTCTAAAGATAAATGCTTGGGATGATTATATACAAAATTAAAAAAAAAAATTTTTTTTGGTAGGGTCATTTAGGGGGCAAAGGAAGAGGGGGGGCGGGTAGGGCAGAAATCGGCAGTCATAAAACTCTAAAGATAAATGCTTGGGATGATTATATACAAAATTTAAAAAAATATTTTTTTTTTGGTAGGGTCATTTAAGGGGCGAAGGCGAAGGAGGGGGTAGGGCAGAGTAGTACCAGGTTTCGTCTCAGCTTCGTCATTAAAGCTTAAAAGTGTTATTTTTGAGGAATGTAGGCTTAAGTAAAACAATTTGTTAAATTTTTATGATATTTTTGCCTATAATAACGCCCACTGAAGTGGGCGGGGTCAAAAAATATTTTTATTTTATTTAATGGCTCCAAGTTTAAGGCGTTGGACCGTATTTGACATAAAAATATATCATTTGCTTAACAAAATAACCAAAAAACTTTAAAAATTATGTTGTTTTTTCTGGGTTGGTTTAGTTCTTCTTAGGGGAACTTTTTTCCCCCTTGCCCGATTTAGCCCATCTTCGAACTTAACCTGCTCTAAGTTTTAAAATATATTTATGCCAAATTTCAGGAGTCTAGCTCTTTTCGTTTGTATCGTGATTTCCACAGACGGACGGACGGACGGACATGCTCAGTTCGTCTTAGATTTCATCACTGATCAAGAATATATATACTTTATGGGGTCTGAGATGGATATTTCGATGCGTTACAAACGGAATGACAAAGTGAATATACCCTCCAAATTCTTTTTTGGAGGGTATAAAAAAAAAAATTATTTACAGTCTTGTAAATAGAATAAAATTAACTAGTAGAGATAGATTTAAGAATTAATAATATTTTATGTGATGTTAATACATATAAATAAATAGATAAAGACCCAACAACTATGTTATAAATATTAAATAATATTTGTTTTGATGAACTTTATAGAACAAAAATAATCTATAACATAGATAAGAGTAAACTTAAAACAAATGTAGCAATGGCTCCTTGCTTATATGGATTATCTAAAATCCATAAGGAACGTTTTTTTAAAGTCGAGTTGGCGAATTCTACGAGACGAAGCCTTTTCGAGTTTTTGTTGAAAGCGAAAATCAGCGGACTATGTAGCACCTGCCACACTAGATCATATAGCGAAAATGACAGACTGCTGGGTACATTGCAGTTAACCCTCGATCGTACGTAGAGTGTCTTCGTTGCGTACTAGTGAATTTAAAAAAAATGGTAAGGGCTGAAGACTGCCATCTATTTCTTGATGAAGGGCTGCACCAGCTGCTGTGTCGGAAGCATCGACGTACAGGGCTAATATGGCATCGGTAGCAGGATGCGCTAAAAGAGTGGCGTTGGTTAATTCACTTTTACGTACGGTAATTTTTTTGTTGCCGATGAAAAGTTTTTGTAATTCGCTTTGGTATAAAATCGCATGTGGTAAGAACTTTCGATAAAAGTTCAACATTGCGATGAATCTCTTGAGCTCCTGTGCCACTTGCGGTTTCGGAAAATCACGTAAATCTTCTACTTTTTCAGGTAATGAGCGGATACGCTCAGCGTTCACCAGATGACCCAGAAATTTAATTTCGTTTCTTACAAATTCACATTTTTTTACGTTGATGGTTTTCCTAAAGACGTCGGAAGATTTCAGCCAAATCACGACAATATTGTTCAATTGAAGACGAGGCGACACAAATGTCGTCGATATGAGGGAAAACAAAATTCAGGCCTCGCAACACCTCATTGATAAGCTTTTCAAAGGTTTGAGCGGCATTACAGAGGCCAAACGTCATGAATTTAAGCTGGTAAAGTCCGAACGGGGTACTGATCGCTGTTTTCGCAATGTCATCCGGATGGATTGGAACCTGATGAAAAGCTTTTTGTAGGTTAGGTTAACAAGTTGCTGGTATGGGGAAAGAAAGAGTCCAGCCTACTTGGGTGCAATTATTTGATCCCTTTGTGTTTTTGTAGGTCAATCTTAGAAAAAAAGGTCTTACCTCGGAGGTTTGTTGTAAAGCTGGTTAAATACGGCAAAGGA
Organism: Linnaemya tessellans; assembly: GCA_951800035.1. Classification (NCBI taxonomy): domain Eukaryota; kingdom Metazoa; phylum Arthropoda; class Insecta; order Diptera; family Tachinidae; genus Linnaemya; species Linnaemya tessellans. The sequence goes on along the minus strand of OX637537.1, from coordinate 7,617,904 downwards.
TAACGATGTAACAGCGCCTGAGAGTTAAAGGCACGACAGTCACCGCATGGCCTCCAAGTTCCGTCACTTTTCTTGACTAAAAGCAAGGGACTGGACAAATTGCTATTAGACGCTCGCAAGTCCCAGCTTTCATTAAAAATCAAATTCTTTTTTCGCAGCGGCAAGCTTCTCCGGCGATAAACGTCGTGGGCGGCAAAAAACAGGTTGGCCTGTCGTTTCGATTTTATGTGTAATCGTAGATTTCGTCGTTGAACCATAGGGTGAAAGTTTGGTGACGTCAGAAAAGTTTTTTAAAATGCCGCCGAAAGGCTCTGTTGCGTCGAAGGTTTTGATAGCAGCTGCTTCGTGTAGTGCAGATGATGTAAGCTGGGAAATAAGGCCCGTGTCATTGTCGATGAGCCGGTTGCGTCGTAAGCCAATAAGTAAATCGAAAATTTTATGAAATCGGAGCCAATTATAGGTGATAGCACGTCTGCGATTACAAATGACCAAATGAATTTACGGCGTAGGCCAAGGTCTAATTTTATAAGACATCAAACGATATCGTGGTCAACGGCAGTACGGAAACAGCGGCACCACTGTCTGCCAAAAACAATTTTTGGCAGTATTTGTCTTTGATTTGGAGACGAAATATTTTGCACCTGGTGGGGGATCTTTCGCGTGAATCCTCCACCGGCGGGCGAAGTCAATTAGACGAAGCCGTAGATGTTCACTTGACGATGCTTGTGTCGACATGGACTGCGGCTCTTTTGAGCATTTCGTCTATATTTTTTATGGTACCAACACTCGTCTCCAGCTATGTTGTTGTTGTCGTAAGCTGGTCGATTATGTCATCGATTGAGTAGCATAGTCATTCGTGACCGAGAGCGGGAGCGAATACAAAAATTTTCAAATTGTCTGCCAAGTTCGACAACGGCTGCATGTAGCTCATTAATCTCATCAGATAAACGGGCATTAACGTTGACGATTTGCTTGGATGACATGGCGTCTACAATAGAGTCGGAAACTTTCGTGAATTCTGCTGATGTGCCAGTTGAAGCAGCCAGCACCGGTTGGACAAACTCCGGCAATCGTTTTGCCCAGAAACCTTTTAATGCAGCATCCCCAGAGTGTTGCCGACAACTCCCTTCATCTCAAAGTATATCTTGGATGGTTTCTTGTCACCCAAGGGAAGCTCTGAGAAAAGTCGATTGAGGCGTCGTTGATCGCCGCCGAGAAATTTCCAGAAGATCTAAGAAAAATAAGATGGCGAAGTAAAGTACTGACAGGTCACGTAAAACAAATTAAAGTTTTTTTTTTATAAAAAAAAAACACTGATATAAAGGACAATATTTTTAAATTATGTATGAATTTTTGTTAGTCGAACTTTTTCTTTATGTAAATTGTTAATTTTTCAACGGGCTTAAGTTCGAATCTGCATGACTGCAAATTATTTTTTTTATTAATAAATGAATTTGTTTTTAAATTCTATTTATTATTTTATATTAAGATTGGAATATTAAGAATATTTTCATTAATCATCAAACCAGCAGAACGGATCAGTACTGATTTCGAGGCCGCTACGCCATCTCATCAGCGTTCTTTGTTCAATTTTTCCACTTTTGCAAGTGGTGCTAGTTAGTAGGAATATCAACTATTTAACCAATATTTTAACGAAAATTGAATATGAGAAGTTATCACATTCATATTATTAAGTTATTACATTTTGGTTAGTACGAAATTCCCCAACCCTGACGATTAATATTCCCAATATTCCAATATCTCTTTTGCTTTTTTCCAGAGCCATCGGCTGCTGATAGGTAAAGCTTCTTTGTTATTTTTGTTCAAGTAATTGAATTTAGTTGTCAATTTACTTTGAACAAGTGCGCGTGCCCCCGCAATGTTTTAAATTATGTATGAATTTTTGTTAGTCGAACTTTTTCTTTATGTAAATTGTTAATTTTTCAACGGGCTTAAGTTCGAATCTGCATGACTGCAAATTATTTTTTTATTAATAAATGAATTTGTTTTTAAATTCTATTTATTATTTTATATTAAGATTGGAATATTAAGAATATTTTCATTAATCATCAAACCAGCAGAACGGATCAGTACTGATTTCGAGGCCGCTACGCCATCTCATCAGCGTTCTTTGTTCAATTTTTCCACTTTTGCAAGTGGTGCTAGTTAGTAGGAATATCAACTATTTAACCAATATTTTAACGAAAATTGAATATGAGAAGTTATCACATTCATATTATTAAGTTATTACATTTAATCGTCAGGGTTGGGGAATTTCGTACTAACCAAAATGTAATAACTTAATAATATGAATGTGATAACTTCTCATATTCAATTTTCGTTAAAATATTGGTTAAATAGTTGATATTCCTACTAACTAGCACCACTTGCAAAAGTGGGAAAAATTGAACAAAGAACGCTGATGAGATGGCGTAGCGGCCTCGAAATCAGTACTGATCCGTTCTGCTGGTTTGATGATTAATGAAAATATTCTTAATATTCCAATCTTAATATAAAATAATAAATAGAATTTAAAAACAAATTCATTTATTAATAAAAAAATAATTTGCAGTCATGCAGATTCGAACTTAAGCCCGTTGAAAAATTAACAATTTACATAAAGAAAAAGTTCGACTAACAAAAATTCATACATAATTTAAAACATTGCGGGGGCACGCGCACTTGTTCAAAGTAAATTGACAACTAAATTCAATTACTTGAACAAAAATAACAAAGAAGCTTTACCTATCAGCAGCCGATGGCTCTGGAAAAAAGCAAAAGAGATATTGGAATATTGGGAATATTAATCGTCAGGGTTGGGGAATTTCGTACTAACCAAAATGTAATAACTTAATAATATGAATGTGATAACTTCTCATATTCAATTTTCGTTAAAATATTGGTTAAATAGTTGATATTCCTACTAACTAGCACCACTTGCAAAAGTGGAAAAATTGAACAAAGAACGCTGATGAGATGGCGTAGCGGCCTCGAAATCAGTACTGATCCGTTCTGCTGGTTTGATGATTAATGAAAATATTCTTAATATTCCAATCTTAATATAAAATAATAAATAGAATTTAAAAACAAATTCATTTATTAATAAAAAAATAATTTGCAGTCATGCAGATTCGAACTTAAGCCCGTTGAAAAATTAACAATGGACAATATTTTTATTAAATAAAATGCCGTAAAGTTTAATTTAAGTTTAATGTTTTGTTTATTCTACTTGTATAATTACAAAACAATTTGTTTTAATCGCGTGTTTGCAGCTCAAGATGAGAATAATAAAGAAATTCAAAATGGTTATCTTGTGTTGTACAAAATAAAACCAAGCGGTTTACGATACTCATTATTGGTACTTAAATACAGGACTCCACACTTTAACCTGTTTCCAAAATAACAAAACCTCTCAGGTTATACATAAACTCCCAAAAATTAATTGAGAATTACACAAGCAAAACCATAGGATTTGAAATTTCAAAAAACACAAGAAACAAATTTCGATATAAATCCATTTAGTTTTTCCAACTTCATACAATTAGTCTGCCGTTGACATATAATAAAGGTACATAAAAAAGGCACAATGAAACCCAAAATCTACATAAAGCGTTTTTAAAATATTTTATTCGACATATTGTCTCAATTAAATTGGTGCTATATATATATATATATATCTACATGCATGCATTTCATTGGTTCGTACACCAAATCATCAGTATACTTTAACCTAATTCCAAAATAAAAAACCTCTCCCAAAAATGAATTGGGAATTACACGAGCAAAACCATAGGATTTCAAATTTCAAAAAACACAAGAAACAAATTTTATTCGATATAAATCTATTTTGTTTTTCCACCTTCATACAATTAGTTGGCAAACAATAAAAGTACATGAAAAATCTTATATATGTATATATATATATATATATATATATATATATATATATATATGTCTATATATATATATATATATATATATATATATATATATATATATAGATATATATAAATATATATATATATATACTTATATGTATATATATATATATATATATATATATATATATATGTATATATATATATATACATATATGTATATACATATATATATATATATATATATATATATATATATATATATGTATATATATATATATATATATATATATATATATATATATATGTATATATATATATATATATATATATATGTATATATATATATATATATATATCTATCTATGTCAAGCGCGGATCCAAGGGGGGGGGGGGATGGTCATGACCCCCCCTGGGCTAGCTCAGTACTGCTATCTATTTATTCTAAACTCATTGATAAATAAAATATATACATATTACATAGGTAAGTATTAAAAAAATATTTTTTAAAATAAATATTGTTTTATGCTTGAATAAATAAAAACGTTTTATGCTTGAAAATGTTTGCTAGTTTCTCAGTGAATCAGTTAATAAATACAAAATATTTCTATGAATTATACGGTTACATAATCAAAGATTTTGTGTCAACTTTTTATTACATACAGTATTCCAGTCAGCACTTCATGAAATTTTCGGATTGTTTCTTACTCCTCTGCTTGTTCTATATATATAATTATCGCTTCTTTTTAAATGATTGTTCTTTCGAGAGAAAACGGTTCTTTATACCCGAATCTTTCAAAATAGTGTCTTATGTCTCATATTTCTGCTAAATTATGGCTCATTTAAGTAACGGGCTTACAATTACTTGCTATAATTTTTCGCAACAGAAACATTTTTCATCGTTAGGCTACCTTATATATGATTCAAAAACAATCATTTATTTCCAAATACCGAAAAAGTTTTCAATCAATGTCTCGTTGCCTAAATTTTAAACTACCAGAAAATTTATTATCTTAAATTGTATGACTTTTTGAATAAAATTTAATCAACTGATTCCTAGATTTTTATGTATATAACACTTTTTTGTTGTATATTTGTGTAGAGAAGTTTTTGAATTTCTATTTATAGATACCGTCATGGTATGAAAAGTATATTTTATTTAGTTAATTGGTACAAAATCAAAATTGAAAAGCCCTGAAGTCAACTCTTGTTTGCATAAAAACTTAAATAAAATATGTTCGATTACCAGACGGACAATTAAGCAAACGATGCGTTCGCCGATATGATAGTGTTTTCATTTAACAATCTCTTTTGCTGCGTTGTCAAAAGAGAATAAAAACTTTCATGTATTATGTCAGCAAAGATGTTCGATCTCGAGTAGTCTCACACATACTTGTATGAAGCGTTCTTCACTACTTTGTATCGTTCTATTAGAAACATAAAAAAATCATTTATGTACATGTATATGATATGTACACAAGTTCACTTGTTTATTGTGCGGATCATTTAAATTTTAAAATACAGTCGAATCCGCTTTAACGCAGCACGCCTTACTGAAAAAAATCAGATTACTGAAAGCGATGCAAGTCCCCGCACTGATTTTAAACGCAGCTAGTCTGATTCACTTCGCTTTAGCGAAACATCGCTTTATTGAAAATATCGTATTACTGAAAACCAAAAGCTAGCCCACAACTACGTTTTGTATGAAACTTACTTCGCTTTTTGAAAAAATAAACAATAACAAATTTATTTATTAGAAATCGATTGCATAACTTAAGAGTAAAAAAAATTGTGCATGTTTTATCCGTTAAAAAATTAAATGGAAAAATGTATTTGTCCTTTTCGCTCTTACGAACTTGATTGTATTTTTCTATTATATTGTCAACGCAAGTGGCTAGACATTTTCGAGGAATTAGTGAAACATTTCAACAACAAAATGAATAATTCTATAAATACTTTTTTTTTAAATAAAATTTTTACGTTAAAGTGACACAAAAAAATATACAGATTTGATATAAAAAATATTGTTTTACTGATTTTAAGCGGTACGCTTAACTGTAACAAATTTCAGTAATCCGAACTACGTTTTAGAGAACAAATCGGATAACTGAACTGTGGTATATGTATGTGCATATGTATGTGCATAGCACAGCGCGCTGGTTGACAACTGCCTCTAGAATTCTCCGGTTTTATGTAACGTGCGCTAAACCCCCAGTTATATTGAAAAAACTGGCTGAGTTTGTTATGAAAGTTTACGCGCCATTTTGGTTTCTTGTGAAAAGCCAACCACTTGCAATTCACGGAAGTCGCCACGTTTTTAAATATATATCTTGGATTCGTCAATTGCCAGAAGATGTTCAACAGATACTTCGTCCGTCGATAGAAAATAACGCGTACTTTTTCCACCCCGAGAATGTATTGTTATCGATGATAACGGACCAAGATCCGCTAGTACGTTCAGACGGCTATAACAAGATTTTGTCTGCGGGAAATGAAGCAGCAGTAGGCATTCGTCAAATGTACGGTGCACAAGTTAAAAATTTCATAGACTTCGAAAGTGACTCATATTATCATATGATCAATTGGACCAAATTTGAATTGACTGAGCCGCCGTGCTTGCAGTTCTATATGCAAGACCAGCTGGAAGCATTACAGTTTTCAAAAGAAATAATCGAGATACCAGGTAGCACAAGAAAAACAACTTTGTTTGATAGTTTTGTTGACTAACCTTAATTAATTTCACAGAATATCCGTGCCATTTTCAAAACACCGAGCGTTTTGTTCATGTAGTACATGAGTCTGCCATGGCTGTTACCGATGAGCAACGCCTAGGCCACATTTTTTCCAAGCTCGAAAGCCGTGAAAAATATAGCCAACTTGGGTCATTTCAAAATATGATTAAATAAAATTGTTTTAATATACACAGATCTTTGAATTTTTATTGTATTGGTACAGATATTATGGTAAGTTCGAAAAGAGTGTATCACTATTTAAAAAAGAAGATACTAGGCAAAAACATCGATATATAATACTATAAAATCCGACTGTGAATACCGAATATATGATAACTGTTTAAAAAGTCAACCCCTACATTCGGCAAAAAACATAAATTATATTTTTTAACACTTCTGTTGGAACTATCGAAAAACTTCTTTAACAAAAGTTTAATGGTTTTTTGCGGGCTTTAATTTTCTGCTATTAGGGTGGTACATTAGGGTGGTAGAAAATGAGATCTGGTGGGTAAATACTAGAACGGGATACAAAATACCATTGACTATTAAAGCAAAACATTGGTCTCTTTGAGACAAAAACATCGATATATCACACTTTGAGATCCGACTGTAAATGCCGAAGATATAACGAAAAATGTATTTTGGCGACCCCTACTTTCGGCAAAAGAAATTAAAATTTTTTTTTTGAAAATGTCTTACAACATTACTTCGTATTCGGTGGTGTACGGCGAACTTTTTTTTTCTTGCCTATATGGCGAGACGCTCTAATGTACATAGTTCATTATAAAGTACATAGCAAAGTACAGGTCATTGTTTATTGTATTATTTGTCTGTCTTGTGTTTTGCATTATCACATCACGTGATGGACATACGGCATGCAAATAATAACAGCAAGCATTTACTGACCAATGCAAAAATACTGGTTTTGCTATGGTCACTCATTAGTTTTATATACTTATATATTACTAATTAATTTTACTCGCTAATTATCTAAGAGAAGACGTGTTAGTTCACATTTAAGAATTTAAATAAATAATAAGAAGTTAAATAAATAAGCTTTTAAACACCAAAACTGGCTGTTTGAGTTTATTTTTTGGTTTTGGTTATTTCCAATAAAGCGGAGTCGACTGTTAAGCTAAACATTTTTTAATAGAATTTCCGTGATATTAGTAGCTTAGTCAGGTGTTTTTAAATACAAAACAGTAAAAAGTACATTATTTTTGCATTAAGTACAGTTTTATCTCGATAATCCGGACACCATATATCTTGAGCATGTCCGTATTACTGGAGTCTCCGGATTACAGATGTTAATTTTTTTACCTGCATACATACATAATGCAAAGAATAAAAACTATATCAATTTTATATTTATTTATTAAGTTTTTTATTAAAAAGAGACTATAGTTCAATAAATGTTACATTTAGTATATGTAGTATATGAAACGAAAATTCATATATACTCTTATGTTAGACATAAATTCTCTTAAAGCAGCACTATTTTTTTTTAATATCGAACACGGTCGATATTTTTCGCCAAATTTGTCTGCAACACATCTTACTGCTTTATCTGTGACTAATTCATCCAATAGTTCACACTTCTTTTTTATTCCTAAACTTTTATGTGATCTCTTGCTATTACTATTCATTCACCTTTATTGTGTTTGGCCTTTTTCGCCTTCAGATTCGACATTTTGTAATAGATTAAAGAAAATTTACCTTTTTTGTCTTTAAGCTATTACAATTTGTCGAATTTTCAGGCGTTAACCGCCAAACACAATAGCGGTGATTGATTTACAATGTCCAGTTATATAAAGAAATTTTTAAAAATATGTATAGCTTAAACTTTAATAAGTTTTGCGAACCAATGTCAACAAAAACACTCAACTAACTAAAGCAAAATTGCGAAAATTCCACACTTATACGAATACTACAGTAAAAAGTTCCGTTATTATACAAAGAGTATAACATGAATGAGACAAAAAAATTAAAAAAAAAATTACTGTCCGTGTTATAGAGTAAAAAAAAGTGGTACTGTCCGGTTTGTAGCAGCGTCCGGATTATATATGTGTCCCTAAAATCGCGTGTCCGGATTATCGGAATAGCACTGTAATGTGTTTTAAGGTAATATTAACAGTATAACGTTTAAAATCTATTCGTATTAATGATAATTTTATATTAGGTATCAGGTTTGTAAAATTTTACCATGATTTCAAATTAATATTTTGTGACGCTAGTTTAACATTCCCTTTTTTCTGTGTGTATCGACTGAATTTCAACTACTTTCACGTACAGACAGATGGACATCGCTCAATCGTCATCGCTATTCATAAGGATCCAGAATATATATATATATATACTTTATGGGGTCCCATGTGCATATCGAAGAAATTACACACGGAATGACAAACCTATATATACCCTTTCACTTTTTTTTGAAGGGTATAAAAATTGGGGATTTTTAATTGACATTATATGCAATAAAATTTATTTTGGAATGAATAGGAAGGACACGAAACCTAATTGCATAATTTCGACTACAGTGCCTGAAGACGGTATTGTCGTAAGGAACGATGCGGGATATTAAATAACAGTCGGTTGACAAAGAATTCAGAAGAGATGTCACTATTTATGACTTTAATAATAAATATTACATTTGAAACTTTTCTCCGATTCCTTAACGTAGGAAGGAAAGTTTCATAGGATGGCAAGTTAGGTAAGAGTAGAAATTGCTTCTGTAAGGACTCTAGGCGATCATAGTGGATATTAAAATGAGGATCCCATACCAAGTAACTTCCTAAAGTGAAACATACACTTGAGCTAAGTTTTCGGACAAAAATTCATATGTTTACATTTTCGGAGATTTAAACCCAATAGGTTTTCATTACACCAAGTAAAAAATGAATTCAGATCAATTCAGTGGTTGTTAGCTTATTTGATGCAAGCAAACCTAAAAAATATAAATCAATGTAACTCAGAAAATGCATTGAATATTCAACTAAAACAAATACACTTTATTAAGTCAGTGTATATCAGTGGTGGGCATCGTCAATGTATTGATAAATTGTGTATGTGTTGAGCTTGCGAGCTACACACCAAACAAAAAGCCAAGCGTTTGAAAGATAATGGTGCATTATATACATAACTACCAATTTTTTCTAAGTTAAAAAAAACGTTGATTACGTAAAATTATTAATATAAAATAAAACTTTTTCTAAGTAAACAGTCAAATGAAAAAAATTAAATAACATAGGACAATAATTTGTTATGTTTTCCATTCAAGAAAAAAATTAATAAAAGAATGGTTGTTTGCTGAAGCTGAATATTCGTAAAAAAATACGCGGTTGGATGTATCAAACTTAATAAGTTTTGATATTTGTCGTCATGGAAGATCATTTTCATATGGGAAACATATTCAAAATACTTTTGCTACGATTTTACACAGACTAATTAATAAGACTAAGTGTATTACTAAATTATGAGAATTGGCACAGTCCGTTATTGGAGAAAAATTGTGTAAAAGGCATTATATGTTATCGAAAGCATTGTTTATGACAAAATATTTTTCGCATATCATCATGACTGAAATTGTTTGCTGGGCAAATATTCTGGAAAAATATATAACAAAATTCGTAAGCATCCGCCTGATAATCATTCGTCGCTGTCTCATCGACGACTAAATTAAAGAGGTTAAGAATACGTGTGAATGATCTCAGCACAATTGTGTTATGAAACGCCCGTATCTGGTGTATATCCAACAGCGTTGCCATAACTTTAAAAAAAAAAACTGCAACTTTAGAAAGAAAAACTGGTTTTCACGTAAAAAAACTGCACACAAAAAATTCACAAAAATATAGTTTTTTTCATATTTTTTTATTAAAACAAAAACATAACACAACAAATTAAATATGATATACATCTACATATAACAAAGCAATTAATTTTAATAAAAAATATATAGGTACATAGGGTTTAAATAAACAAAAAGAGTTCATTATTATTCAGATATAATACTGCCTGTTCCAGAATCGCGACAAGTCGATGTCGTTCTCATATTTATATTGAAACCAATAATTAAAAATTTAAATTTGTTTGTATGTACATAGAAAAACACAAGGCATATCTATCTAACAGGTACAACCATTTCTACAAAAATAGAACACTTATTGTAGAAACTACCTTAACAGTTGCAAAAATCGTTAAACGACACTACTAAGTTTGACGTTTTATCAGGTTAGTCTAGTGAGGTCGTGCTCCTACCTGCAATATACACCTTGGTAAAATTCAACTTGCTTTGTGGTCAGGGGTGCAAAAAGATGTATGTGATAATTACATACTCGTATAAAAAAGTATAGTTAAACCTTGCCGCTGTTATATTAAGCAAATGGGGTAAAATTATGGTTTCAGAAATTGGAATTAAAATAACAAAATTAAGAATAAAAAAGGAAAATGTAAAAACTGCAAAATCTGCACAATTCACAGAAAAACTGGTTTTTAAAGAAAAAAACTGCAAAACTGCTCAATGCTTGGAAAAACTGTCAAATGCAGATAAATCTGCACATTTGGCAACGCTGATATCCAACAAGCAAATGCTTTTATTTTATTTTTATGTTCTCCTCTCACCGTACGAAAATAGCAAAAACAAATTTGAATTGAATCTCTCAGCTTATTTGATGCAAACAAATTTTAACTGTAGTAATACCGTTATATATGTAAATAAATATTATATTATTTCTAATTTCACTTCTTGTTGAGATTTCGGTACTACGTACGGTATTTTGATTGTCGTTTTTTATTTTTAAAGAAGATATTACCTGGTTTTTGATTATGGGTCGTAGGACAACAATAGAAAAATGGGAGTTGGTTATACATCACTTCAATGCTGGAAAGACACAGCGTAACATAGCAGAGATATTAAATTTACCATCCTCTACTGTCCAACATATAATAGAGCGTCATACAAAGGAAAATAGAATTGAAAATAAGGGTAGATCTGCTCCTAACAAAATTTTTCCTGCAAGTGATGAACGTTGGATAGTCAGAAAAATTAAGGAAAATCCAAATTTATCGGCACAAAAAATAGCGGATGAAGTGGCTAAAGGTATTGGCAAGACCTGCAGTTCATCAACAATTCAGCGTATTTTACGTTCGCACGACTTTCATGGCCGAGTACCACTTAAGAACCCATTTATCAGTCCGAAAAACAGAAGATCCCGATTGGCATTTGCAAAGGCACACATTTCGAAAGGTCAAGATTTCTGGAATACCGTAATATATTCAGACGAATCAAAATGTAATATCTTTGGGTCAGATGGAAAGTCCTATGTATGGCGGAAGCCAAATACTCAGCTTAATACAAATAACCTTCGTGCGACTGTTAAACACGGTGGAGACAACGTTATGTTTTGGGCTTGCATGGCCGCATCAGGTGTTGGTAACATAGTCTTTATTGAAGGTAATATGGACAAAACAATGTATTTAAACATTTAAAAAAAAATTTTATTGAAAGTGCTTTAAAACTGGGTCTTAGAAGTAACTTTCGTTTCTATGAAGACAACGGCCCAAAACATAAATCTAATGTTATTCAGACATTTCTTATATGGAGCTGTCCTCATGTGATGGAACCACCTGCACAGTCTCCGGATTTAAACGTGATAGAAAATTTATAGGCGTTATTAGAAAATAATATAATTCTCCTGGTTTCTTGACCTCTTTTTAATTATTATTGTATTCTGATATTTTTAAGCTTAAGGTCTCTTTATTTTAATTTAATTTTTAATTTCAATATTTCGTCACTCCTTTGTGTGACTTCTTCAGGAAATTAATTATTTTATTTGATATGACGACACCCACATCAGTGTTGGCACTATGAGCCACTATGGGAATATGGAAATGGACCAGACCAGGACTTTTATGACCTGTGTTTCTGCATTGCTATGCACCTCCCATCCCTCTTCCCATAAATGAAATAAAATAAAACTCTATTTTGGTGCGGTGCACTATTTATTTGTTAATCTAGTGTTTCGATTTCGGTTTCTTTCTCTCATCTTGTGATGGCGGGTAAGTTCAGAACCGACTTCTGCAACATACGTGGGTTAAGAGCGAATTTCTTCTCTGTATATGCTCACGTTTGTTTCCATCGGCCGGAGGTTTTCGACTTAAGTGAAACCCAGGTACATGAGGATGCTTATCCACAGGATTTTCAGAGAAATGCAATTAAGATTAAGAATAACTTAAGAAAACAATAAGCACCCTGTATATATTTTTAGATCACTTCTTTCATTCTACCTTGTCTATCTATTCTATTATACATATATTTTTAAGTCATGCTTTTTGTACTGCAAAGTCATACGATACAACGTGATTAAAACCAGTTAATAAACAACTAAGAAACTGTACGCATCTGACGTTTCATTATTAAAGAGCAAAATTATAATACATGGCGCAGCCGGTGAAAAAATAATAGTTATGATAAAATAATAAAATAATATGTTCAATTGAAAATTTTGGGGAATTTGTTATACTCAGTACATGGGAAAAGCAAAATTAAACACAAGTCGCATACGTCTAAAACCAAAAAATGTTAAATACGTGTACATTAATAAAAATAACAATATGGATTTTGTGAAGAAAGTGTACGAACTAAAAGTTACTGGAAATATTGCAGAGAATTGAAGAACTTTTTGGCAAAATTTTAAAATTTTTGCTATTGCAATTGAATTGGATAAGAAAGCAGAAGCAGTGAAAGTAGCTATCTTTCTAAATGCGATCGGTCTGGAAGCTGTAGAACTATTTGATTCTTTCAACCTCAGTGAGGCAGCTAGAGAGAAATATACAGATGTCACGAAAGCCTTTGAAGTATTTTGTAAGCCAAAATGTAACGAGGTCTATGAGAGTTTTGTATTTCATAATCGATGTCAAGCACATGGTGAACCCTTTGATGACGTCCTAATGAATATTAAGAAAATAGTACGGCGATGTGGCTTTGATAATGACGATAGGATGGTGCGTGATAGAATTGTACTGGGAATAAGTGATAAGGCGTTGCAGAAAAAGCTGTTGGATGCATCAAATTTGACAATGGAACTGGCAATTGAAATGGCGAGATCGGCTGAAGTGAGTAACAAGCAAATGAATACTATGCGATGTGGTGAAGCAGAGATTAACTTGGTTAGTAAGAAAAATTAAAAATTTAAAAATAATTTTAATGATATTAAAACCAAAAACAATGAAAAGTTTAGTGCTCAGGAAATTTCAAAAAATTATAGGAAAAGTAGTAATTGCAATTTTTGTGAAAGAAAGCATTTGAAGGGCAAATGCCCAGCATATGTTAAAATATGTTATTATTGTAAAGGAAGAAATAATTTTTCTTCAGTGTGTAAAAAGAAATCTATATGTGAATTAAAAGTCAATGCTAATAATACGAGAAGTGCAAGTAGTTTATATATAGATTCAATTAGAAAAGAAAATGAACATCAAACGTGGTATGAATTTCTCCAAATACAAGATAAATCTGTAGAGTTTAAACTGGACACAGGGGCTATGGTTAACATCTTGGCATATGAAATATTAAAAGATTTTCGGAATATTACATTTGAAAAAAGTTTAGATAATTTGATTGCTTTTAATAGTACCGCGATAAAACACGTGAGTACTGTGCACTTACTGTGCAAAATAAAACAGAAATCGGAAAGAATAAATTTTTTTGTTGTTAAAGATAAAAACTCAGTTCCAATTTTAAGCTTAAATTCGTGTATAAAATTTGGCTTGATTAAGCGCATACATTCGGTTGAAATAGATAGTAAAGAAGAGCTAAAAAAGCAATATCGACAACTTTTTGAAGGAATCGGCTGTTTCAAAAAAGATTTTTCTATCGAATTAAAAGAAAATGCCGTACCATGCTCAAAACCTGCAATTCGAATACCCTTAGCTTTGAGGGAACCCTTAACACAGGAATTAAAAAGTTTATGCAAGAAAGGTATAATTGAAAAGTGTGAAAAGCCGGGCGAATGGATTGCACATATTGTTATTGTTGAAAAACCTAACAAAAAGTTAAGAATTTGCATAAATCCAGAGGGACTAAATAAAGAAATCAAAGATAATTACTATGAAATTCCAACTTTTAAGAGACTCAAAACAAACCTAATTAATAACAGTTTTCACAGTTCTAGAACTAAAAGATGGATTTTGGCAAATTGCCCTTGATGACAGGTCAAAAAGTTTATGCACATTTAGCACGCCTTTTGGTTGCTACAGTTTCAAACGGTTGACATTTGATATTAAAGTAGCACCATAGGCGTTTCAAAAAATTAATGAAGAAAACTTTGGAAATATTAAAAACGTTACAGTGTATATAGATGATATTCTTATTGCAGCAGCGAATGAGCAGGAGCATGACGAAACGGTAAAATTAGTGATGGAAAGGGCTAAAGTAAAAAATGTGAAGTTTAATTGGGATAAAATTCAATGGAAACAAAAAGAAGTAATATTCTTGGGACACAGAATTTCAAGTGAGGCAATCGGATGCGATAAAAGTAGACTAAAAGGCATTGAAGACTTAGGACGCCCAAAAAGTAAAAAAGATATCCAGAAGCTGTTAGGTTTTATAAATAATTTGCGAGAATATGTACCTAATCTATCAAGTATAAGGAAACCAATTACAGATTTATTGAAAAATTCAGTTGAATTTCAATGGCTAGCAGTTCATGGTAAATGTTTAGAATATATTACAAATTAATTAACAATTTATATATTACAAATTTTATTATCAATGTAGCAGACTTAAAACCGTTTGACAAGGCTGAACAAATAGTTTTGCAAACGGATGCATCAAAAGATGGCTTAGGATATGCATTATTGCAAAACAAACGACCTGTGTAGAGAAAGGAATGTTAGCTGTAGTGTTCGCCTGTCAAAAATTTCATAATTACATTTATGGATATATAGTTGAAATCGTAACTGAGAATAAGCCATTGCTAGGAATAATGAAAAAAGACTATCACAAAATACCATCAGCAAAATTACAAGGAATGAAATTAAAATTAGAAAAATATAATTTGAGTTTTACGTATTTACCGGGTAAATACTTGTATTTAGCAGATTGGTTGTCCAGAAATAATAAAATTGATGTTGAAATAAAGGGTTTTGATGAAATAGTACATACAATAAATGTGAGTGATGAAAAGAAAAAATTGTTTAAAGAAGAGACCAGGAAGGACAATATTTTGAGAAAAGTTTTGGAATACTGTGAAATCGGATGGCCTAACGATAAAACTAATGTAGAAACCGATATTAAATTTCTATGAAGTAAGAGAATGAATTTATATAGTGAAGAGGGGCTCGTATTTTTTGATGATAGAATTTATATCCCTAGATCTGTGCAACATTCGATTCTAGAAAAACTTCATAAGTCCCATTTAGGAATTTAAAAGACGAAAAATTGAGCAAAAGAACTTTTATATTGGCCCTCCATGAATCATGATATAGAAGTCTTAGTATCTAAATGTAAAAAATGTCAAAAGCAAAGATCAGCCAATATAAGAGAGCCACTGTTAAATCATGAGATACCAAAATCGCCTTACGAAAAAATTGGTATGGATATTCTGCAAGTAAGTGGCAAGGACTATTTAGCTATAGGCGATTATTTTAATAAATATTTAGACATAGTTCCTTTGACGAAAAAGACAGCCAAAGCAATAATCGAAAAACTCAAAATAATGTTTTCTATATATGGGTATCCTACAGAAATAATTGCAGATAACGTTCCCTTCGGATCTTTTGAATTTAGACATTGGGCGAAAACATTAGATATTAAAGTTACGACAGTGAGTCCACGGTATCCAAAATCTTACGGTTTTGCAGAACGAATGGTTCAAAAATTAATATTGAAATGTAGCGATGTGAAGAGCAATATATGGCATGCGTTGCTCGAATATCGGAACACTCCGTTTAAAAATTCGAATATGTCACCAACTCAATTATTATTTGGTAGACAAACTAGAACCCTGGTGCCCGGAAAGTTTGAATTCTATAGAAATAATAATTTCAGTGATAAAATATTGCCAATTTTGCGTCATAATAATTTAAGCAATAAAAAATATTATGACAAAAGAGTAAGAAAGCGTATTGAGTTTGAGAAAGGGGAAAAGGTATGGGTAAAAGATGGGATAAATTGGTTTCTCGCTAAAGTGATGGAAAAACACAATACGCCAAGATCCTATATAATAGAGCAAAATGGTAATATTTTGAGAAGAAATTCATATCAAATATAAACTTTGTATACACACAGAATATATGTATATGAATATATGAATGAATACGTTTAAGATATATCTAAAACTTTATATACAACATTCAAATGAACTACATAAAAAGAAATAAGAAATAATGAAAAAAAATAATTATATACATAAATTAATGAAATATAAATTTTCTTTATTTTTAGTTCTCTTATTCTCCATTTAAGAGATATTATTGATCTAATTATAAGATTATCAAATTGTCACAATAATTAGCTTGAATTTCAAAAGGGGAGATGTAGAGAAATGTAATTAAGATTAAGAATAACTTAAGAAAACAATAAGCACCTTGTATATATTTTTAGATCACTTCTTGCATTCTACCTTGTCGCTCTATTCTATTATACATATATTTTTAAGTCATGCTTTTTGTACTGCAAAGTCATACGATACATCGTGATTAAAACCAGTTAAAAAACAACCAAGAAACTGAACGCATCTGACGTTTCATTATTAAAAAGCAACATAATAATACATCCTGGATATCACCTCCTGCCGCTTTTTATTCTTCATAGGGGCCTTGCAAAATATGTACGTAATGAAGTTGTGTACAAATGCCAGTAACCATTAGGCATGTCTGCCGTAAAACTTAGCTGTCTTTGGGTTAAATTTAAAATCGGTACACACTTTTTACATTTCGGGGGGTTTTTTTATAGAAGTCCAAACGCGGAAAGATATGCTACCATATATGGCTTCGATACTCATTCCGACTCCATATCGAAGATTCTTGATAGTTGTCCGAGCAGTAAAATTGTCTTAGCTTTGCCATTCGAGCCACACAACCTCAGAGGAACAATTTGCTGAGTTGGTCGCCTCGCACAATCACCTTGTGCAATTAGTTAATGAAACAACACATTTTCCGAGAGAAAACGTTCAGTACTTGGCGTAATAACAAAACTGCCTATACTGATTTGCTACGGAAGAAGGCAAGATCTTCGTGACCCAAAGTGTTAAGACGCAAAAAAGCTTTATACGATCAGCGTATTCGCACTAGAATCCTGACTGGTCCCAGGGGTAGTAAGAGTTTTTGGTCATTCGCTAAAAGTAGTGGTAAGGCAAGTGCTAGTTCTTTAATTCCGACTCTTTTAAGGAATGACCAAATATTAACTGACACGGTTGATAAAGCTAATATATTGGATGAAATATTTGCAAGGAACTCTCACTTGCCTGATAGTTCTCAACCACTCCCCCTGCTCCAGGGAGTATCCGTAACTATGTAAGATATTTTTTCAATCGCATGCAGTTAAAAGGGTTCTAGCGGAACTCAGCACTAGGAAGTCTCCTGGGCCAGATGGAATCCCTGGACTGCTCCTGAAGCAGTGCTGTTCGACGTTAGTACGTCCGTTAGCACTCCTGTCTAAACTTATTGCATTTGGTGTCGGATATAGCTTTTCTTGGTTTATATCGAGCCTCCTCAGGGATTGCTCTATATGAGTTGTTATAGATGGTATCTCATCCGATGAGTTCAGAGTCAACTCAGGGGTGCTGCAGGGCTCCGTTCTTTCTCCTACGCTATTTCTAATTTTCTAATCAACCTACGCATTACATAGAAAATTCGTTCTTTGGGCGAACAAACTACCTGCAGATGCCTTCCCCGCCACTTACAATTTGAGGAGGTTCAAATCGAATATCCACAGGCACTACTTCCTTTGTTCTTCTTCCCAAAACCTATCTTCCCAGTTCCAGCGCAATTAAACAGCAGCGCATTAGACAGCATTTATATTCTCTTTCTCCGGCAGTGGAAGATTTGAAGTATGGAGAAATAGGTAGAATGCTGCTGTTAAGAGTAACAGAACCATCATCATCACCTTGGAGTATTCGTATGAGTTTAGTAATCAAACCGAATAAAGTTCGTTTGACACTAGAAAGATAAATTTAGTAACCCGATGCCTATCACTTACCATCATTATACCAAGCTACGTTTACAGGCCGTTTGCTCCTGGCATCGCCCAATCAACGATGCGTCTTTTGTTGGATAGCATCATTCCACCCAATCTAGGAAACTGTGCCTTTGGCTACTTAGCGGATCCGTTAGTGGCTTCAGTGAATTTTCAGCTGCATTTAACAGTTTTAGTACACATCGCAGAGCAGTTCAGAAAAGCTAACATGTTAAAAATGTCTAAAAAAACTCTTTTGAGTAACACAGTTAAAATGCCTTGGGTTATTGTCGATGGAAGAATCACAACTGATCCAGAAAAAGTAACTATCATCATAGACTATTCCAAAAAATCTTAGTGTTTATACGTAACCGTGCTGAGTGCACCTAAATGAATTTCTTGCGCTGTGCTTGTAACGCAGAGAAAACAAATGTACTCACAATTGTATTTTTAGGTTTTATATTACTTTTAGAAGATGTTAAAGCTCATTATATATATTACATTTTTTATATACATAGTTGTTAACCATCAAGTGAAACAGAAGTGTTTTTAAATCAACTTCATTATAAAAGGATGAAAAGATGTATGTATTTGTTTCTGCAGGAAGTTTTCCGGTAATAATCCAACCGAAAACTGTTTGTTGCGCTACGAGTAATTGGTGGTGGTCCCAACGGACACCGTCCTTGATAATTTTAGGGTAAACATCACCCCCTATTAGTAGGTCGACTTCGGGTTTTTTGTCAAATGCAAATGAGCAAATTCTCCTTCTTTAAGTGTCGACAATGGGTAACGAGGTAGTTGGCCAGTATGTTTCATTATTACAAAGGCATCGGTGTGAGTGCGAAATGATTTGTCAATGGGTGAACCTATGTCAATGTGACACAATTGGCTTGTGGTTCAGGCCATGAACTTCAGTCTGCGAGGGGCGGGTTCTTATCGAAAGTCGGCGCTGAAGTTTCGCTGAGATGAAAGTAGCTTCAGAGGCGTAGTCAATCAATGCTCGTACGGTATATTTAAGACCGTTTGAATGAATATCGACTAGTGCTGTCCCAAGTAAAACAGCGGAATTTGGGGTGGACCGTAATTGAGTAGAGTATGATTGTCTCAATTGTGCTCCGGTTTTAAGTGGGTTTGACCCCCGAGGATCATTCGTGGGCGGATACGTCGCTTTAGGAAGCGAGGTTGACTGGGAACTGGGGGGTTGAATGACCTTGGGGGGCGTTGGGTTCTTGTGGAGCAAGGAATGGTGCTTTTGTTTGCACATGTGACAAACGTATTGGCTTTTGCACTTTTTAAATACATGAGAAGATCCTAGGCAATTCGTACAGCGGTTTGGTCTCTGAACGACGGGAAATCTTTCCTCGACAGACATTTTGAGAAATGAGGGGCACAATCTCAAGGGGTGTGCACTTAGGCACAAAGAGCATTTTCCGCCCTTGTCGGCAGAAATATTGGTACTATAACTTTTGATATTCTTTTTATCAAAGGGATTTGATTTTTTCGAATGCACTAATTTATCGTTGTCACTTGAACGAAGGTTACTAAACATAGTACTGATGTCAGCTATAGACTCAAGTGTCTGCAAACGCGATGCTATGAAATCGTTCATTTGCTTCCAAGTTGGCAACTCTGTCCCGCTAGGAAGAGATTGTTCCCAGAGACTAAGGTTGATTTCCGGTAGGCAAGTCGAACAAATAGATACGAAAATTGGGTCCCAGTTTCCAGTATCAATTTGAAGGAGGGTAAGATTCGTGACACAGTCGCTTATAGTATGCTGTATTTGTCGAATACTGTTACCAGTTTCCTTGAGCACGGGGGATATATTAAATAATGACTTTAACTGAGTGTTAATGAGAATCCTCTTGTTCTCATATCGGGCTACTAAGTTGTTCCAGACCATTTTCAAAACCATCATTAGTTATCGGACATGTTCTAAGAAGGTCGCGGGCTTCCCCTTGGGTCTTTAGCAGATGACACATTTTCTCCACTGGAGATAATCGCCCATTATTCCGGTACCAAGCGGTGAACATATCTCGGAATGTTGGCCAAGACTGGTAGTCTCCATAAAACACTTCAGTATCACAGGGGGGTAGCGTAAGACCGAGTGTGGGCTCACGTGGGGGTAGTACAATGTCATCAGCAACCGAATTGGAATTCGGCTTGCGACAAAGACTATCTAAAAGTTCATTTGATTTCGAAAGTACTTGAACGTGAGCTTCGAAATTTGAATAGAAACGCATTCCTACGGTCTCTATATCAACTGCCGGTTTCAATTTGTCAAAGTTATGGAAGATATCATCGTAACATTCCCTGAAACGTGACCACAAATGGACGATTTCATCCTTCTGTACTTCTAAGGTATGCAGGGACTGGTTCTCAGGTGGGATTGAGTCGAAATATGATTGAAATTCGACCACACGATCAGACGCCCGTATAAAAGCATCCAACTTAGACATGATTAAGCCGGACTGACCACAAAGGACGTGACGAGAATAAGGTCTCGGTCATAACTGCGCGAAAAAATATATTATGCAGCGCAATGATATTGCTACCTCTCAAATTATTGTCGAGTATAACCACTCGACCTGTCAAACCCTTACTGTGGGCATAGACCGTGTATTATAAATGTCCGACAGAGTGGATAAATGTGCAACAATAAGGCGTGTTATACCTACATATATCTTTGTCAAGGACGAATAGAAATTTTATGTCAATCGTTGATATATTCGCCTCTAATTTTTATTCTTCATATACATATATTCTTCTTTTGTTGTTAATATTATAGCCGTGAGATTATTATCGGTTTTGTTGTGCACTGTATCTTAAATGGCAGTAATTAACTATTGAAATTCAATGATTACCTTAAAATGTTATTAGTTACTTAAGGTGCTAGAGTGTAGTGTATGCAAGGAAACAGTGTACAAGATACAAGAGAAACTAGATATAATGTTAAAAGATATTCAACTGTTGTAAAAAATTTTTTTTTAACTTAGTTACTGTGTTTTTGTTTTTGCTTTAGTGTCTTATGATTGCGACTTGCTCAAAGAATATTTCTGTTTACATTTACAAAAGGTTGCGTGATGTTCGAGCTTTCTGTTCATGTAAATTCGTATAGTATGTAATTGTGTTCAGCCAGAATGTAAGACCATATGTTAACTATTAAGTTCCAGTTTTCTTGTATTTACGATCACTGTTATACTAATTAGCTTCCATCAAACACTGCTAACAAAACCACAATGTTAATTACAGAGAGGGGAACCAAAATATAGCATGTTCCCTTTTTCTTTTTACTTGTGGAATTCAATGCATTAAACAAGTATTTCTGTACTTGATATGCAATTTCAATAACTGTATGCACAATTTCGTTGTTGCTGTATTGCACCTCCGTTTTATTGTACATCCACACACATGTACATAAGTACATGCGAGAATATATGTATAAAGAATATGTATTTTTCCTTAACTGAGATCTTTATAAAAATGTAAATTTTCTATATTTTCAGAATTTTACTTTTTTTCTAAAAAAGAACGACTATTTGATCTTAGTTCTTTTCAGAAAAAAACAAAGTTTGTAAGTGGCACTGGGTTTTAGATTTTTAATGTGATATTGAAAACTTACTTTTTAAGAAATATTTTTTCTTCGAACACGGGGGTTTTTACTCTGGAAGCAATTTTCTGGAGATCGGGGGATCCTTTTGTATGTCACGGGAGTTTCTCCCAATTGTTCCTAATTGTATCTACGGTTTACAGATCCGGTTCGAATGGACCAAAAAATATGTTGGAGTGTAAACCCGTATGTATTCAACGATTTCGGGAAAACCTCTATATCCGGGCAGAATCTTACGTGTTGTTTTGTGTTGTTTTCTGATGATATCACTGAAAACAAACATTCCTTGGTGCATATAACGCGAGTATCGTGAAGAATTTAATATACAAATTCAATCCAAGAGAATCTATAAAATCACAATGTCTGACGAATCGTTCTATGGTGTTACTTTGAGCGGCGCAAACAGCTCCTTTGATTGGAAGTATTATCCAACGATGAGGACTATTCCCGTAGTCAAAAATTAATCATCAGACAAATTCTTTTGGGAGCAGAGGCAAAGGAGTATGAATTCAATGTTGTCGAGGTACACACTGTTAGAGATAACTTGAAGATACCTATTGCTGTTTTGAAGGCCGGCGAAACACGTGCCGTAAATCCTGACATTGAATTCTATGAAACCCTGTTGCAATTGTTAACCATCAAGTGAAACAGAAGTGTTCTTAAAACAAATCTTTATTTATAATAAATGAAAAGCAGACCAAGGCACGTAAGATTCTGCCCCGGATTTAGAGGTTTTCCCAAAATCTTCGAATACCTACGGGTTTACACCCCAAATACGAAAGTTTTGGGAACTGGAAGAGGTGCCTCAAAGGGCTATTCTCTCAGACGATGATATATACTGTGAAAACCTTTATAAAGCTACAACATATCGTACGGAAGGGGGCCGTTTTCTTGTTTCGCTACCTTTCCGCCGCGAAAACCCTGATCCCATGAGCCTTGGCTCCTCCAGGTCTGGTGCCCTATCTCAGTTCCTCCGGAACGAGTCCCTCTTAATAAAAAATTCAGAGCTCAAGTCGGAGTACGATCGTGTCGTCTCCGAGTATTCATTATTAAACCCAATGACTAGGTTACCCCAACAAACGACCACAACAGCTCATACTATTTACCCTATCACGCTGTTCTTAAACCGGATAGTACTACGACCAAGTTACGAGTCGTTTTTAATGCCTCAAACCCTTCCTCCAACGGAAATAGCTTAAATGACGTACTTTACCCCGGTCCTATATTGCAATCTGACTTAACGATGTTAATTTTGCGCTGGAGGCTCTTCCGGTATGTATTCAGTGCAGGCATAGAGAAGATGTACCGCCAGATATTTGTCAACCCGTCGCAGACCTCTTTTCAAAGAATAGTTTTTAGGACTTCGCCTCAAGAAAGCCTCCAGGATTTCGAATTGAATACCGTAACTTTTGGAGTTAATTGCGCCCCATATCTGGCGATATGCCCTCTGCATGAGTTATCTGAATCTTGTGGACAAGCCAAACCCCTTGCATCTCATATTCTCCGCCACCACATGTACGTCGATGACGTATTAGCAGGCGGTAGCACTTTGTCCACTGCCTTAAATGCCAGAAACGAACTTATCGAATGTTTGCAGTCAGCCGGTCTATCTCTTCGAAAATGGACATCAAATCATGAGTATTTACTTAAGGATCTCAGTCCTGACCACCTCTTAGACACCGAGTTCCTGAAGTTGTCATACTCGTGCACCACTAAAACTTTAGGTTTACAGTGGAATGCCGGCAGTGGCTATTCTTATTTTTGCTTAAAAACTTATCCCGACCAAAACTCAATCACAAAAAGGAAAGTTTTGTCAGAAATCGCAAAATTATTTGACCCCACCGGTTGGCTATCACCAAAAATAATTGCGGCCAAAATAATAATGCAGCAAATCAGGAAAGATGACACAAAATGGGACGAAGAACTTCAACCGTTAACCCTAAGGCAATGGCATGCATTTGTAGATCACTACAAGCTCGTATAAAATATTATTATCCCCCGATATGTTGAGTATGACCCTTCATTTTCTATAGAATTACATGGATTTTGCGATGCATCGGAGAAAGCCTACGCAGCCACGCTGTATATCCGCATCAAAAACGCCGGCGCTGTGTCGGTTCATTTTTTGACAGCAAAAAAAAAGTCGCTCCCGTCAAGTTTTTGTCGCTACCCTGGAAAGGACTTTGTGGAGCAGAGTTAATGGCTGCCATGACGGATGCGACTACGACAGCTCTTAATCTGCAAAATTATAAATTATGTCTATGGACTGATTCGACCATCATTCTAGCGTGGCTGCAAAAACCACCACATCAATGGAAAACTTATGTCGCATATAGAATAACATCCATTATCGAGAAGGTGGGTAGTCAAGCGTGGTCTCATGTGGACTCTAAAAGTAACCCTGCTGATTTGGCTTCTCGTGGCCTTCCCGTTTTACAATTGATTTCCAACGATTTGTGGTGGCACGGTCCGCCATGGCTCAAGCTTCCCCCAAATCAATGGCCGACAAATGCATACTGTTTTTCAATTGATGAAGAATCCAAGCCGATTCTCGTCCATGTATCGCAACTTGAGAAGACTGATATGCTGTCAAGGTTTTCGAACCTTACTAAAGCGATGCGCGTCATATGCCAAATACTTCGTTTTTATTATAGATGCAGCATTCGACATCGACATAAGCTAAATACCAGCAACGAGCTCACGTCTACCGAGTTAAATCACGCTAAATTAAGAATGGTAATAGCTTGCCAGAAGTTACACTTCGAAAATGAGTACAACTTACTGCTCCACGGTCAGAAAATAGCCCCAAAAAGTCACCTTTTGACTTTTAACCCCTTTGTAGATGCCACAGGCACTATGAGAATAAACGGCCGTCTCGCCAATTCACCAACATTAACCTATGACGAACGATTTCCGGTCTTATTACCTTTTAAAGGACACTACACCCGGCTTATACTAACATTTCTGCATACATTCACCATTCATGGTCAAAATGCGCTATTATATCGGCTTATGCGACTCGACTATTATGTTCCTAGATTAAAGGTTCTGATTAAAAATATCGTATCCCAATTTCGCTCATGTGTTATGCAGAAACATGCAGCAAGTCGCCAAATAATGACCGCTCTTAGCCCCCGAACGCACAACTCTAGCACAACCATTTACTAACACTGAAGGCGATATTGCTGGTCCTTTCAATCTTAAGACATATGCTGGTAGCGGATGCAAAATAAGCAAAGGTTATGTATTGGTGTTTGTTTGCTTCGCTACCAAAGCTATACAACTGGAGGCAACAAGCGAGATCTCCACGGAAGCCTTCTTGGCAGCGTTTGCCCGCTTCTTCTCCCGAAGAGATGCCCCCAACACCTTTTATTCTGATAACGGAACGGCTTTTATCGGCGCTGCTAGCTTACTAAACACTGAAAAGTCGAAGTTTCTCGCCCAGTTGCATCAAAAAGTGCTTGACCAACATAGCTTTGTTCCACTTGATTGGCATTTCATTCCACCCGGCGCGCCGCATATGGGAGGCCTCTGGGAAGCAGACGTTAAAAGCTTCAAAACTCATCTTAAGCGAATATCTCATAGCAAAATTTTATACTCGAGGAATATTCAACTATGTTAGCGCGAATCGAAGCATGTCTAAACTCGAGACCATTGAGTCCAATGAGCGAGAGTCCTGAGGATCTATGCGTACTCACGCCCGGCCATTTCCTTGTCGGAGGCCTATTATTATCTCCTCCCGAGGCTGACTTGGCTCAACATTCTCTCAGCTATGTTAATCGTTGGCAGAAACTGAAGGTGTTACATCATCTCTTTGCACAAAGGTGGAAAGAGGAATACCTGAATGAGGTTCACAAGCGAAATAAATGGAAATATCCTCAACGAGACTACGAAATTTTTGATTTGGTCGTAGTAAGAAAAGATCACTTCCCTCCTAACCAGTGGCGCCTGGGTCGCGTCGAAAACGTAATTCGCGGTAAAGATAACCGCGTTCGAGTCGCCGAAATATGAACTGCCCAAGGCATCGTAACGAGGCCTATTGTTAAACTAATTCTACTTCCTAAACCCGAACAACTGTAATAATTCTCCTTACCATTTCCTTTTACAGCAACTCAATGCCCCAGAGACACAGAAGAAGCCTCTCGCCTTTGAAGGAAAAGGACCGCTCTCGAACTCGTCGTAATCAAGAAATTGCTCTATGTCGCCTATTCCGCAAAAACCACCCACTAAGGAAGTGTTTAGCATTTAAAAGAATGAACGTCTCTCAGAAGCTAAAAGTGGTCAGGAAACATCGTTACTGCGAAAATTGTTTAGCTCACTCTCACTCAGTCAACCGTTGCCACAATGCAGACCGCTGCCATATATGCCGCAGGAAGCACCACACTTTGCTGCATAAAAGTGGACGCCTAATAACGCCCAAGCCTGATGCAAACCAACAGTCCACCACGCTCCTACCAACCATCATTATAAAGAAAGAGTGGGGAAGCATTAGTGGCCTGCTTAATCCCTGTGCTGACGTTAGTTCTATTGCCGAGTTCTTGGTCACACGTTACAAGTTGTCAGGGAAGACGGTTGGGACTACCCGATGGTGCGACGTTCGGCTACGCCCACGTTTCGACGATTGTCCGATTTTCCAGGCATCCGCAAAGGTGGTGACTGTCTTGCCATACAAACAACCCTCTATTCAAATTGATGAAAGAGTAGCGGATCTCTACACCAATCTTAGGCTAGCAGATCCTACGTTTTTCAGATATATACCCCTCATCATAAAGCCTAGTATTCATCCAGCTTCTGTGGGAACCCCAATGGCACAAGACACCATCTTAGGATGGACTATAATTGCCAAATTCGGATTGTAATTAATACAACTACAATTTCTAGAGCCGTCGCATTAGTTTCTGTATGCAATCCTAAGGCTGCAATTATAATTTTATTATCTATTTGAAGTAACCGTATTATCTGCATTATTTTAGCTTATAAAAAAAAGGAAAATGATTATTCACATATATATACATATATAGAGATTTTCTATACTGAATTATTGTGTCTCCCACTATTAGTATTATTATTGTGATTACAAGGTATATTCCGGTGTCCTATGTTGCATATGGCAAGGGCGCCGGGATATATATGCGTAACCGTGCTGAGTGCACCTAAATGAATTTCTTGCGCTGTGCTTGTAACGCAGAGAAAACAAATGTACTCACAATTGTATTTTTAGGTTTTATATTACTTTTAGAAGATGTTAAAGCTCATTATATATATTACATTTTTAATATAGTTGTTAACCATCAAGTGAAACAGAAGTGTTCTTAATAAAAATCTTTATTTATAATAAATGAAAAGAAGACCAAGGAATGTTTGTTTTCATTGATATCATCAGAAAACAACACAAAACATCACGATTCTGCCCCGGATTTAGAGGTTTTCCCGAAATCTTCGAATACCTACGGGTTTATACCCCAACACTTAGGCAGATGACAGATTTTTCAAGACTCGCTGGATGATAAAGACGATTCATAAAGAATTTTTCCAGCGTCGTATTTCTTATTATTGAAACGTTGGAAATTAAAAAAATTTTTTGACTACCAAAGCCTAAGTTGCTTCTCATAAAATCAAGTCACTTCTTACAGAATTTCAAGAGTTCAAAGTGGTTAGGAGTTGCGCTTGAATGACTTATGCGACGGCCGCAACTTAGTGAGTAGTTGGTGGGTTTTAATGCTACAGACATACAAATTTGGTATCAGTCACCTAAAAGGTAGCGGAAATATTGTCCCCGAGGTACCATTCCGCAGTGTTTGCGATGAGGTAATTCAGATTGAAATTAACGCTCCAGATATTGGTAAGGTTTGAGAAAAAGTTTAATCGAAAAATTTCATAAATAGTTTGTCACAGTTCACGGAGCAATTTAAAACACTATAGACAACACCAAAGACTGTGAAACCTGTAAAACTGGAAAACCAATCAATTTTGTAATTAAATTAGAAATGGGAATTAAACTATGTCTATATATCTACTTCAGATGTTATACATGGATGTCTTAAGACCATATCCTCGCTGTAAGTCTGGTCACATTAGTTACATTGATTGTACTGGAAAATTTCACTAATTTTCATTGACTTCAACTGCTATGAAAATTCACCTCGATCAATATTACGGAGTTTATGAAAAGGGAAATATTTCATACATATGGGGTAACAGAAAATATAGTTATTGACAATAGTTCACAATTCAAATCCGCATTTTTCTCATTTTGCAACTCATTGGAAATCATTCATGTCTATACTGCTGCGTATTCTCTCAGGCGATTGCACCTGCGAAGGTAAACCACTCTTTGATATTCAGTATACTTTCATATCTCAAAACGATCATACTAAATGGGATGATCATTTGAGTGCCATTAGTTGTGCACTGTGGAGCTCATAGCATCAAGCCATTAAAATTTCAACGTATCATCATTTCTTTGGTTTTGTATGAAAACACATGGTTCAACCTATGCCTTGTTCCAGAAACTCATGATTCTTGACGACGCAATATAAATACGAAGATCACTTACAACTTATCAGAGATTACATTACACATAAATGCAGCATGCAAGCGGAACCGATGTTACAACACCTTCAGAAGCAGACCAGAGCTGTACTCGGTGGGACTGGAAGTCTTCTGACGTAACTTTGCAGAGAGTAGTACTGGTGATAGATTTAATGTACAGGTTACTCATTATGTAGACAAACCATACTGAAAACCAAGCTAGGTAGCCATTGCTATTAGCTGAAGGACCTACGGCAAACTATTACAATGTTTAGATGCTAAAGACATTAGCTTATACTTGTTCTTGTTCCAGCTAATATTTTTACTCAATCACTTATTATTATATGGTTTTGTGGTATATACGAGATCGTGTACTTAGGAAAGGCATGAGTCGTGCGTGGCGTTCCCTATATCTAGCCCGATATTATTACATATAGCTACTTACTAGTGATTTCTATTTTCCGGATTGCTTAACTAGTTTTCAGATAAGTTTCAGTTTCACTCGCACCCCAATAATATATATTTTTTTGGAGTAGTGACAATAATATCTAAATCTAAGATCACACTATCGGCGTAATGTACCGATTTTCGTAGGCTCACTGCAATAAAGTCATAAGTACTAAACCAAAATTGCATTATTTTTTACTATATTCTGGAATAAGTCTATATGGCTTAATTAATAATGCAGTGCGGTACAATTATTTCCTTATGTTTCAATTAGTTGACAAAAAAGGCAAATTTAACTTATTACTTCTAACTTTATTTCAGTGAGCCGACGAAAATCGGTACATTGCACCAATAGTATGATCTTAGCTTAACATACAGTAATCGATAATTATTATAATCAATACTGGCTTCTATAATAATAACAATATTTGATACTTACTGCACAATTATTACAGAGGTAGTAACCAGAGCCGTCGAATTCTCTAATAGGATGTAAAATATTGTCCTTTTGCTTTGATTCCTTCATGGTGATATATTATGTTATTATTTCAGTTAATTTGAATCGTTAGCTTAAGGAGCTATAGGAGGAGTTGTGATTTCTATTATGATATTGCGTCTTCTTTCGCCATCTGAACCAAGCCCGTCAGCTGAAAGCGAGCTGTCATTTTTATCAAGGAGCATAAAATGTCATTTTTCCATTGACTGCTAGACAAAGTAAACTTATTAGGGAGAGTAAGAAATCGGGCACTAAAATAAACTAAAAAAATCAAATCAGTTTATAATTCTTCAAAGTTAAAATTACGCGGTAGCTTGTTAACACTGTGACTTTAAAATCTATTTGCATTTAGTTTCATAAAGAGGAATTTCTGCGCCTTATTTGCGAATACTCTAATTAAAGAACGTCCGATCAGTCACGCTATCTTACGCCTATTTGCTATCTTACTCCTAAAACCACATTGGAAGAGAAGGTAATCATAACCATTTAACTTTTCAACTTAATTCTTGAATATATGGTATAACTGCTTACAACTGGCCATCGCGAGGCATTTTAATTGCTTTCGTTGGTCCAGGAAGTCGTAAGAACGTTAAAACACAAAATGTCAGCAACGTACCCATTGTTCGGGGTTACCACATATGTTTGAATACTCCTCCTCAATATCGATGTGGTTTTACAAAACAATTACTTTAACTGTCTAACAAATTTTACATGTTTAATTCTTGGTTAAAATATCTGAAATCATGTTATGTGTCGGGCAAAATTTCAGCTTATCTTCCATCACGTACCAAGTCAGTTATATAGTGATATTAGATGTTCATGTGTTTACTGCGCTTATGGAAAACTGGATTCTCTGAGTTGAAGAGCATTTTTTTCACAATCTTCGATTTCAAATAGTAGACGTTCTAAATAAATGGCTTCTTTTGCTGCATCAGAACCCGGTATATTCTCAGTTTTTGTACTACTGAGTGCCACTGAACTCTATTTAGAGAAAGGAGAAATCTGTATAGAGTATCTAATCTCTCCGAATCTACATCCTTTGAGACCACTGGCATCAGATTCATGTATTAATTTTAAGTGTATCGTTCCCGATAAGCAACTTAATATTTGCCTGATTTTAGTCATATATCATATGGGAATCAGAGTTGAAACGGAATATAAAACGTCTGGTCTAGTTGAAAAATCCAAGTACATTAAACAGCCTATTAGCGATTAATACTTATGCTGATCAACCCTTTCAAAACTGTGGCTATAAATTGTTTGATAGCTTGCTTCCTGTGCCACAGCAATTGCTTTGTGCTGGTCAATACCATGATTAAACCCATTTAAATTACATTGGTTTTGTCGATGGTTCTTGTCAAAAACGAGCGTATAAACGAGTTCGACACAAGTCCATTTCATCATGACCGTGTATACTCATGAACAGATTTTTGTTAGTGCACATATGCGACTTTGCACTGCTGTCGACATACCAACTCTCTGAACTTAAATTTTCTATCTGCTGTAGCCAGCATCGTCATGGCTTGACAGTATTTCCCTGTCCTCTTTCATATTTGATTGCAAAATGACCAGCTATTCCACAAGCATAGCATTTG
This sequence comes from Linnaemya tessellans, assembly GCA_951800035.1. Lineage (NCBI taxonomy): Eukaryota > Metazoa > Arthropoda > Insecta > Diptera > Tachinidae > Linnaemya > Linnaemya tessellans. The sequence continues at coordinate 7,586,446 of OX637537.1, read as the reverse complement.
CATTGAATTTCTTTTGCCGTTGTGGTTTTTGTGTATTTATCGTTAGAGCTGTAGATACAAAAGCTTGTTGTAAGCTCGCTGGTTTTTGTTGGTTTTGTTTTTCTTCTTTTGCTTTCCTCTGTAACTTTTTGCGTCAGGGAAGAAAGACTTGCCTACTCGTATCGCATTTCCATGGCGATTACAAAATTTTCATAAGGCGATGGCAGACTGGATACACTCTAAAACTTTTGCTATTACATTAATAATAATAGCAACTTTTTCATAAAGAAGAAGCATTAGAGAGTTTTTATTTCATTACCATATGGCGTGATATTTTCTGTGAAGAAAAAAATTAAGTTTTGAGTAATTAAATGAGCAGTGAGATAACTGTTTGTTGAAATTTCGGGCACAAGTGTAAATATATAAACGGGCTTAATATAATATAATACCTCATTTCAAATAAATATTTTTATTTTAGTTTGTATTTTACATATGTATGTACTACGTACATTAATAAGTAATGAAATACTAAATATTTAATTTGTATTTACATGAACATATGGTATTCATTTACATTTTATTTAAATACAGTTCAGTAAGTTTTTATATCTTTTTTAAAATAAATATAATTTTAAACAATAATTGTACAAGTGTATTTTATTTAATTATACAGGACTCAAATTATATGTATATATATATATATATATATATATATATATATATATATATATATATATATATATATACCTAAAATATGGGGATACTGGACACAATATGTTTAAAAGTATTAAACATCTCTTGTTCAATATTAAACATATTTTGTTCAACAATCCACAAATTGTTTGAAAATATATGTTGTGTAATTTTAGGTCAACTATATTCGACTATTATTGACGTAAATTTCAATAAAAGTGTTTTAGAGTGTAGCAAGATAATGACAAGAAGCTCCTTCTGAATTGTTATACTAGTTGCAGACAGGTTCTCACAAACCTCGGTAAGCTTATTAAGGTATTATACAAGATTTTCTCGGTCATTGTTATATCTCGTAACCTCTTGTATAAAATCGCTTTTGGTGAAGGCTCTTTGGGCATATGTACTCGCTCCAGGTTCTCCAAAGTTTCAAGAGAAGTTTTACAGTTTCTTATTTATCCCAACTATGTCGATTTTACCCTTGAAATATCGAAGGTAGCTCATTATCGTCATCTGTCGTTCATTGTGCTTTTAATACACCCGCCGGGTCAATATTCGGTGTACTGCTTACAATTCTCCAGTTGCACTATGGATCCGCACACTCCTCATTTGAATGTACCAACTGTTATTGTTGCCCTCGTCCAACTTTTCAATTTGTATGATAGAGCGCTCATATTTGCTCTTTCTTTCTAATATTGCGCACACGAACTTACAAATAACCTTTTTTTAATTCAAATATGTTTATTAAAATAAGCACAGACGTTAACTTGTCAAATGATATAATGAGAATGGAATATACTTGTCGTACGTGCAATCACAATCACAAGGATTTTAAAATAGAAAAAGTCAACAACCTACCCATTGTTCGGGGTTACCATATGCGTTTCAATAAGTATACCTATACATCTATATAAAGTCAAGTAAACCAGGGGGTCGATTCTGGTTCTGTGAAAACGTGAAATGAAATGTTTTTTCAGCTTTTCATAGTAATTCTGATTCGCGTACTATGAAAAAACGTAAGGACAATAATGTGTTTTCATAATGTAAAAAACAGGCGGAATGAAACGAAATTTTTTCATATTTGCACATCAATGGTGATTCTGGTTCAATGCAACTGTGTAAACAACTGTCAAAAAGTTTTCATATGAAAAAAAAATTTTCACTTAATTTATTATCGTGATAACAATGGAGAAGATGAAAACGCGCAACAGTTTATGGAAATACTTTTAAAAAAGTGAATTCAACTATTAATACTTTTCATTCAACTTTTAATATTTTTCATTTAACTTTTAATGCTTTTCATTAACTTTTCTATTCTTTTATATGTATGTATATGCATTATATATATATATATATATATATATATATATATATATATATATATAAATATATATATATATATATATATATATATATATATATATAGATATATATATATATATATATATATATATATATATACATATATATGTATATATATATATATATATAGTAGTATAATATTGTTCGTGCCAGGACCATTAAAATTCTCAAATTTCATGTAAAATTTTAAAAATTTGCATGTTAATTACCCAAATTTTGATTTTAATGTGTTTATTTTGTAATTTGATACTTTAATGTTTGTGTGTGTGTATTTTCCCACGGTTTAATAAGGGGGTTCGCATTGTTGTTGTTTTTTTTTTTATAATGTTGGGGTAGGCGTGGGAATTTGTGTCTGTCCATATGTGACCTTGGAATACATGTCCGTCCATATGTGAGCGTGGGAATTTTTGTCTGTCCATATGTGAGCTTATGAGTTTGTGTCTGTCCGTATGAGACCGTGGGAATTTCTGTCCGTCCATATGAGTTTGTATAAGTAAGCGAGTTTGTGTCGGTCCGTATGAGACCGTGGGAATTTCTGTCCGTCCATATGTGAGCTTATGAGTTTGTGTCTGTCCGTATGAGACCGTGGGAATTTCTGTCCGTCCATATGAGTTTGTATAAGTAAGCGTGAGACCGTGGGAATTTTTTGTCTGTCCATATGAGAGCTTGGGAGTTTGTGTCTGTCCATATGTGACCTTGGAAATACATGTCCGTCGGTATGTGAGCGTGGGAATTTGTGTCTGTCCATATGTGAGCGTAGGAATTCTGTCTGTCCATGTGTGCTATGGCCTAATAGAAAATAAGAAATTTTTAGTATCTGACACAAAACTTTTTTAGGAAGTACAATATCTTAAAAGTGTTGTATAAATGGATGGCCCTAATGTTTATGGTTCGTTTCTTCTTGCTGGAGTGAGATTTCTTCTTTTATTTTTGGCTTGTTTTTAATTTTGGTGTGTTTACTTAAGATATTTTGTCCAGGCTGGAGTGAGGTTTCTTCTTTTATTTTTTGCTTGTTTTAATTTTGGTGTGTGTTTACTTAAGATATTTTGACCAGCAATTCAGTTATTTCTTTTTGGTGTGCAATGCTTGAGTGTGGGGGAATAATTTGATTATTCTGATCTTGAAGACGTTGAGAAAAAAAATTTACTATTGCATAAATATTGAATCTGATATTTTGTTTATTTTATACATGACGATCATCGATGGATTTTATTTGGGGATCTGGATGGTGGTGCGATTTCTGTATTTTGTAGAATATTAATATTTATGCTATGTTTAAGTGTGTGTATGTGTGGGTGTGTGTTTTTGTGTTCTGAGTGGCGATTGGAATGTCAGACTGGGGGGGTGTGTGTGTGTGACGATTGGTGAGTCTGTGTGACAGTCCGCTTTTTTTTGTTGCCTTCCTGGATTTAGCGCAAGTGGGTCAGTATGCAATGTGATAAGATGTACATATTCATGCGTACATAAATATCTACAAATTTATTTCATTTACGCATGTACATATGTACATACAAGTGTTTGCTTCTTGTACAAAAATATTTGCTCGACCGCTTGCTTCAATGAACCATTGTACGAACCGCTGAAATAAGTATTTTGATTACAATTAAAATAAAAAGCCATTAGTTTTTTGTTTTAATTTTTTAGATGCATTTATTTATAAATTTTTCAGATATTTCACTTTTAAAGTAAGTTTTCCACCGAACGAGCTGCCTCATCCAAAATTGCATCGTCCGAGTTTTCATACATTGCCAAAAATATTGGCAAATCGATTGGTGGGAGGATTTCCACACTGATGATATCAACAAGTGGGCGATGCGTTTCTTCAAGCTGTTGAGAGTTTATTGCAAGTAATGCATCCTCATCACCTTGCAATAGCGTCTCGAACTCTTCGTCTTCTTCAGTTCGGTGCGGAGTATTTAGCGAGAGAAATAACTCTTCGTCCCCTTCCAGGTGTCTTTCGAATTCCCGCATCATAACTGCTTTAGCCCAGTCTTTTCGAATCTGACGCATGACCCTTTTATATAGAGGTGTCTTCCAAATGGAGGGCATTGTTGAAATGAAATAATGATAGCATTATAAGTTAACAAGTAGATTCGCTGAAAAGTTCTCTTTTTTCTTTAGCTACAAAATTTTTGTAGCATAGACACTCTATTCTCTTCGTTCACATAAATTTGCTTACGTGGCAGTTACTTTCTATACAATATGTAGTAAGGCATCTATCTGCCTTACTACACTATAAAACTTTGTAGCCTATCTGCATGCTCGAGCATGCCTCCGTGTTCTGTGTATATCACTTATAAAAAGTTTGTTTACATGTATATTACTTATAAAAAGTTTGTTTACATAAATATTGCTCACGTAGCAGTTTCATTCCCTTAGTTATTTTTAACGTATATGCATGCACGAGCATGCTTCCGTATTCTGTGTATATTAGTTATAAAAAGTTTGTTTACATAAATATTGCTTACGTAGCAGTTTCATTCCCATAGTTATTTCTTAACTAATCTGCATGCATAAGCATACTTCAATATTATAATTTTTTTGTTTCATGTCTCCAGGCACCAAAATATTTGTTTACATAAATTTTTTCTACGTAATAGTTTCATTCCCTTAAAAACGTGCGACTTATCCGTATGATGAAGCATGCTTCTTCATTCTACCTACATCGGATGGTTTCGTACACATACAAGAATTCGGTGTTTACATTAATTTTTGCATTATAGCAAATTTTATCCCAAAAAAAGAAATGTATTATTCTGTCCACAAACATATTTTGCAGCTAAAGTTTTTTGACTTTGAAAACTACTTTGTTGGAATGAAGTTTACTATATCATTGAAAAAATTTTCATGAATTAATATCAAACAAATTTTCTAGGACAGAATTCAGTACATTTTTGTATCTAAAACTAACAAGTGCTGAATATTTTAGTTCTTTTGTGTTCCTAAACTTAAGTAAAATAAAAAAATAAAATATGAGTTCATCAGTTTTCCGGTGTAATATCTGTAATAAGGAATACAGATATCAAAAATCCTATTTGACACATTGTAAAGGACATGTTCAACCTCAACAAGGACAACTGTCCATACAACAGCCAACACCTGCATACAATCCATTACCTACATATAACCCAATGGGCTGGAACAATTTTCAGTTGCAGTATCCAGTGCAGGAATATCCAGTGCAGGAATATCCAATGGGTTCTTATCAATTCTTATTACCTATGGAAGTACAACCTTATCCATATCAATACGCTGTACCCTTGCAGTTGCAACAATATAATTTACCCAGCTATTACCCTAGTTATTGGCCCACTAATAATCCTACTCATCAGGCTGACAATTATGAATACAAAGACATGGAGATAAGTCAAACAAACAATAGTGAAGATATGGATATACCCAATTCCTTGAATGAACAGCAGGATCAAGTTACAGATGATCCTAAATATTACATAATAAACAGTGCATTTAAAAATAATATTATAACTTATGGGATACCAATAATTAAGGACTGTCTTCTATTGGAAGATGTTGTTAAGGAAAATAGAGCTGTCATCAAGGAAAGGCTTGAAAATAGTCTAGGTGTACACAACATTATCAAATTTAATATTACTCTCATTGGAGAGTATATTAAAATTACTAGCGAAGATATGGAACTGTGTACTATTTCGCATAGATCGAAAATGAATCTTTTATGTCTTGGGGATGATGTTGAGGAACTCATAACAAAACAACTGCAAGAAATTGAAAATAAAATGTCAGATTTTCAAGAGCGGGATTCTGGGTGGACCTTAATAAGAATTGCTCGTCTTGAAATTTCGGTAAATAAGTCATCTTTAGTGAGAGGATCCAATTGGATAAGCACACCAGAAAAATTAAAAAATAAATCTGCATGTATAAATGTAGAAAATAACGACATTTTTTGTTTTAAATGGGCTTTAATATCTGCATTGGATACGTGTGTTGTTAAAAGAAGGCAACGGTGTTGCTCATACAACATCACAGACATCAGCTCTGATATTATTCACCTACAAAACGGAGTTGAAATTGATTTTAAAAACTTAAACTTCCCGTTAACATTAAAAAGTATCAAGATATTTGAAGAACGCAATCCTGATATTAGCGTCAATGTATTTGGATATAATAATGAAAGCGATGAAATTGTTGGGCCGTACTACATCACCAAAGAAGAAAGACACAGCCATGTGAATTTATTACTATTAGAAAATACTGAAGGATATCACCACTACATTTTTATAAAACACATATCAAAGTAAGTAAAGACATATAATATGCTAATATATTAACATGCTTACTTATAATGTTTCCCTTTCTTCCCATAGACTTTTAAAATCCCAGACAACAAAGCACCACACAAAACTTTTATTTTGCAATAGCTGCTTGCAATACACTCACAATGGTAGGACTATGGAGCAACACAAATTAGAGTGTGGAAAAATCGTGTCTGAGCTCCCATCAGAGGACGAATCCATACTATACTTCAAAGATCATCAACGGCAGATGGATGTACCGTTTGTCATATATGCGGATTTTGAGTGCATATTAGAGGATAGTAATATTAGAGTAAGTGGAAAAAGTAGTTATACAAAAAAGCACATACCTTGTGCTTTTAGTTATTATATTAAATGTAGTCATGATGATAGGTTAGATAAGTTTAAGTTATATACAGGCAAAGATGCTGCGGAAAAGTTTGTAGATAGTATAATTAATGATAGTGAAGATATTTATAATAGTCATTTAACAAATAAAAGTCAAATGGATGCATTGACCCCTTTCGAAAATTTTAATTTTCAACATGCTACAAATTGCCACATATGCCACAAATATCTAGGCGGTGATAGGGTGCGAGATCACTGTCACATAAGTGGTAAATTTAGAGGTGCAGCTCATAACATTTGCAATTTGAAATTTCAAATCCCAAAATTTATTCCAATCTATTTCCACAATTATTCATCCTATGATTCACATCTCTTTGTTAAAGAGTTGGCTAAAAGATCAGACAATATAAAAGTCCTTCCTCTCAACAAAGAATTATACATTTCACTTTCTAGATTTTCACACATGACCGACAACTACAACCTTGAACTGAGATTTTTAGATACAATACGTTTTATGTCTGAGAGCTTAGAATCTCTAGCCAATAATCTCTCAGAACAAGATTTCTTCATTGTTCAAACACAATTCAAAACCAAAAAAGAGTTTGATCTTGTGAGAAGAAAAGGTATTTTTCCTTATGAATTTCTAAATTCTTTTGAAAAATTAAATGTTAGCCAGCTTCCAGCAAGGGAAGATTTCTTCAATCATCTTAATAATAAGGAGTGTTCGATTGAAGATTATGAGCATGCGAAGGAAGTTTGGAATGCATTCAGCTGCAAAACCTTGCAAGATTACATGGAAGTATATTTAAAAACAGATGTACTCTTACTTGCTGATATATTTGAAAATTTTAGAAAGGTATGTAAGAATATCTACCATTTAGATCCATGTCAGTATTTCACTGCACCAGGACTATCGTGGGATGCTATGTTGAAGTATACTAACGTTGAATTAGAACTTCTGACAGACATAGATATGTACAATTTCTTTAAGAAAGGAATACGTGGTGGACTTGTACAATGCAGTAAGAGATATTCCAAGGCTAACAATAAATATTTACAAGATTTCGATAGAGAGAAGCCCTCAGAATATATTGTGTACTTAGACGCCAATAACCTTTACGGTTGGGCGATGTCTGAATATCTACCTTATGGAGGATTCAGATGGCTGTCAACTGATCAGCTAAATCTGGATCCGAAAACCATAGATGATAGTTCAAGTGATGGATATGTCTATGAAGTTACTTTAGACTATCCTTATAATTTACATGACTTGCACAATGATCTTCCTTTCTGTCCGGAAAATAAAAAAATTCCACAAACAAAGCATACTAAATTGATTGCAGATTTTTCCACCAAACAGACATATGTTATACATTACAGAGTTCTTAAACAATGTTTGAAGTATGGGCTAGTTCTAAAGAATGTACATCGGATTCTCACTTTTAAGCAATCGACCTGGCTGAAAAGTTACATAGACTTAAACACCAAACATAGGGCGACTGCAAAAAATGCATTTGAGAAAAATTTCTTTAAATTGCTAAATAACGCAGTTTACGGTAAAACTATGGAGAATGTGGAGAAGAGAAAAGATGTACGAATAGTTACGAAGTGGAATAGGACAAATCGAAATCAGTTAGGAGCTCAAGATTGGATATGCAAACCAAATTTTCATAGTTTATCAATATTTTCTGAGGATATGGTAGCAATTGAAATGAATAGGCTAAAAACCTATTACAACAAACCTATTTATTTAGGATTTTGTGTACTTGAGCTCTCCAAATGGAAAATGTATGATTTCCATTATGGATACATGCAACCTAAATTCAAGTCAAAATTATCACTAAATTATATGGACACTGACTCTTTCATTTATAATATAAAAACAGAAGACTTTTACCACGACATCAAAACTGACCTCGACCAAAAGTTTGATACGTCTGATTATCCCCAAGATAATACTTATGGTTTACCCTTGGTGAACAAAAAGGTGTTGGGTATGATGAAGGATGAAAATTGTGGAAAGGTAATGAAGGAATTTGTGGGATTGAGATCAAAGATGTATTCTTTTAGTGTGCAGTATCAAAATGATATTAAAAAGTCGAAAGGGGTAAAGAAATGCGTTCTTGATATGTATAGTATAAGTTCATATAGAAATTGTTTATTTGACAAGTCTATTGTATATGACACCATGTTAACTTTTAAGTCTAAATTGCATCAGATATATACTAACCATTTGAGTAAAGTAGTTTTAAGTTATTCAGATGATAAAAGAAAAATTGACAGCAATAGCATAAATACCTTTGCATGGAATCATTTTCGGATAGAGGAAACTAATCCTGATTATGAGCTAGATATGCTGTTAGCAGAGATTGCTAAATTGCAAGAAGCAGATTTAAATTAATAACAAATAAAAAAATTTAGTTCCTAAGAAGTATTCTTATGTTGCTAACATTAAACAAAAAAATAAATGTATAATGAAAACACAATCATATTTTAGTCTTGATTTATTTTTATTTTAATGAAATTTCAAATAGTATGAATTGATTAAATTTTCTACTACTTCTTTTCTTAATTGGTATATGGAGCAGCGGCAGGTATCTGGACCTTCTTCACAAAATGGGTTGTACCATGGACAACATTTAAAATGTAACTCGTTTTTGTCCTCATCTTCTATAACGCCATATTCCTCGTTCTCATCAAGCATGTTCAGGAAAAATTTAATCAATTCGAAATGATCGTAGAGTTTAAAGCACTCGAAATCTACTAAAAACTTGTTAATTTTATTTCTGATTTGAGACATTTCGGTATATATTAACAGATGAGAGTGATGATTGATTGAATGCTCCTTTTCTACTGATTTCTTTTATAAATTTTGAAAGTAGTCTTTCTGATATTTAAAAATATGTATATCAACAATGCTATGGTTAATTCCTTTATTATTACTCTCTTATTCCTCTCTTTATCTCTCCCACTCTTTCCTCTTTATTTCTTTTTTTTATGAATTCATTTGCTATTTCACAAGAAATGTTGTCGGTTAGGCTCCTTGGGACTACCAAAGCTTCATTTGCTATTACTTTTGAAGAAACGTTCGAAGAGTAAAGTTTACAAAAAATGGACTCCGTAAAATCTTTAGTGAAAAAATTTAATTCGATCAATAATAAAAGTATAATTCACGCTAAAGAATTGGATATTTTAGAAAAATATCCTATAATTAAAGCAAAGCGAGTGACAACAAAATATGGATCAACAATTCAGTTAGAATTGGAAAATCATATAATGTTTTTACCTAATCGATATGACTGTCTAACAGATGACGAAATAAAGGATCTCTCGAGTGGTACATTTCGAGTACATCGAGAAGGAGAACGAAGCTTAATTCTGGATACTGAGATGGATGAGTTTCTAATACCAAACTCCCAGTACCCCGTTTGGCAATAAAAATAAAATGTTATGTGTGTTTTATATTTGTTAATATAACAAACCAAATAAAAAATATTATTAAAATACATATATGTGTATAGTATATTTGTGATTTTATTTAATATTTTTCGTTATTTCACAAAGAAATTTTAAACATAAATGTCCACAATTAAATGTATCATATGTTTGATGTTGAGTGTAGTTGTATTTAATATTTCCACCAAGATATTTGATTAATTCTGAAGGAGGTTGTAAATTTCCAAAGCTGTCGAAATATTCATTTTCGCTGCAGTTTTTATAATATGCTACCCAATGAGTTCCCGGTCCTGTTGATAAATCTAAATTGACTATTCCACATTCTATTTTCTTTGGTCGTTTTGGTAGCGAGTCTATCATGAAAACTCCTCTAAAATATGGTACATTTATACAAAAATGACTCAGGTCGACATCAGATAGTGGTCTGTTAGGTAGCATCTTTAACAGTTTTTTGATTTTCCTTCGTAAACTAAGCCATAACCCTTCTTATATGGTTTTAGAAAAAGTCCTTCACCGACTGCTATAGATTCCATTGCTTTATTATGTCTATTTGCCTCTTCAAGTTGATTTTTTGCATTCTTTGTTGCATTTACCGCTTTAGCTATAGCGGCACCTCCAGTGGCAAGGCTACCTATTGCACCTAGAGCAGTTAGAATTGGAATTATGGGTAGAAATCCTCCAATTTTTGGAACATTTATTATACGTGGTATCACAACTCGTGCCTTTTTCCCCTTGAGCGATTTGTTGATTACTTTACGGGCAATCTTAATAGCTGAGTTAATGTCTTGGGGTTTTTCCGCCTTTAATATTTTTGTTGCCGCTTTAATTGATTTATTGAACAATTTTTTATCAAATAAATGAATTCGTGGCGAAAGTATTTTCATATTGTTTTTCTTCTTCGCCTTCTTCTGTATACCCATACCAAATTTAGTTTTTGCTTTCATCGCATTAGTAACCATGTACGCAAATGATTTCTCAGTAAGACTGCTGTCAGTAGAAAGAACTCTTTCCCAAGCTTTATTTTCAAGAACTTTATCAGCTTGATGTCTACTGTTTAATTCTTTGTTTTTGGAGTAAGCTATATCGTGATTTTTGCACGCAGCATCCAATAAATTAATTCCTTTATCTCCTCTAGCTAAACGCTTTTCCAATCTTGTGCCAGGTCCACAGTACTGATATCCAGGAAGATGTAATTCAAAAGGTAGAGAATTTATTGTTCTATTTAGTAAACCTTCACCAACGATAGTTCGTTTGTGACTAACACTTTTGTTATAAAATACAACCATATTACTTTAATCTACAATAAAAGATATTGTTTTGTGAATTTTACAAGTAGTTATTGAAATGCGCTTAGTAAAACAACACAAAAATATTTTAGTTCGTAATGTGGATGTATCTTCAGATGACAGTACAAAAATAAGACATAGTTCCTTGCTACCAAATTCTATTCGAGCATTAATAGTTGGTCCCTCCAATTGTGGAAAAACTAATGTAATGATCAGTTTGCTAGAAAGTCCTAATGGTCTCAAGTTTGAAAATATCTATTTGTACTCAAAATCTCTGTATCAACCTAAATATGAATACCTAAAGAATTTAATTTCGCCAATTAAAGGAATGGGATACTACACATTCGCAGACAATGAGTCCGTTGTTCCTCCTAGTGAAGCTAAAAGCAATTCAATTATGATTTTCGATGATGTTGCATGTGAAAACCAAAACAATATACGTGCATATTTTTGTATGGGGCGTCATAAGAATGTAGATTCATTTTACTTGTGTCAAACCTACACAAGAATTCCAAAACATTTAATAAGAGATAATGCCAATTTAATTATAATGTTTAAACAAGATGCGAAAAATATGAGACATGTATACGATGATCATGTTGCCAGCGATATGAAATTTGAAAAGTTTCAGTATATATGTCAAGAATGTTGGAAGGATAAATATGGATTTTTGATGATAAGTAAAGATAATGAACTAAACAATGGTCGCTATAGAAAATCATTTGATTACTTCATCGTAATATAAATTACTGTTCATCAAGGGTATTGCTTAGTACATAATCTGGCTTTAAACTTTATACATGTGATTGTTATAACTGGTCATCTAAGCAAAAACTTGATCTGATACATAATAATCTGATCAGATACCTAACAAGCTGATCTGATAACCTCATCTGATAAACTGATCTGATAACCTGATAAACTCATCTAATACGTGATCTGATAACCTGATCTGACACCTGATAAGCTGATCTGATACCTGATAAACTGATCTGATACCTGATCTGATAACCTGATCTGACACCTGATAAGCTGATCTGATCTGATACCTGATAAACTGATCTGATACCTGATCTGATAACCTGATCTGACACCTGATAAGCTGATCTGATACCTGATAAACTGATCTGATACCTGATCTGATACCTGATCTGATAACCTGATCTGATACTTGATAAGCTGATCTGATAGCTGAAAAGCTAAAATGAATGAAAAAATTCTAAAAGACTTGGTGACAACAAGAAATATATTAAAGAAAAAGCTTCGTAGTATAAAAAATGGTGAAATAGATACACATCAGCAATTAAGTGATACATTCAAGCCCATAACAGAACCTTTAAAAGAATTTATAAATAGCTCTAAATATATTGATATACCGAATAAAAAAGAAAAGAATGATAAGAAAACTGAATATGAGGACAGTGTCAGTTTTCATCCTCAGAACTCAACAATGAAGTTGGAAGCAAGTACCCCTAAGAAACTAATTGAAGAATCAATGTTTAAACAGTCTAATAGTAAAAGTAACAGCGATTTTGATGAAGATGACTTTTATTCACAACATTCTAATCATGACGAGAGTTATCCTGACTTATCACTATTGCAATCGAGAAATGAACTAGATACTAACTATGGTCCACATAGAGATTATAATAACGAATGGAAATTTGGTAGTAGCAACATCGAGTTAAATCAAGATAAAATACAAGTTGGTGGTCAAATATGGGCTCTCACCCCAGGACTGTTTTCTTTGATGTTTCATAAAACACCAAAAAGCTATGATAAATTTGAGCTTGAAATCTATAAAAAAATATTACTTACTACCAATGCACACAGAAGAGATTATAAGTCCGATGGTCAAATCAAGGGGACTAGAGGGTACAAGTACAAAAATATTATTGGAAAACTTTTTAAAGAGAAAAATCATAAGAGCTCATCGGAATTAACAAAGGCTAATTATTTAGGTAAGGGGGTGATGCAGGTAAATCCTCATAAATCAAACTATATATACTGGGATGATCCAAACGAGTTGGTAGATCGACTTAGACTACTGCTTGCATCACAGTCTGCAGGTCATACTAATCACAACAACGAGATTGTTTCAATTATTGAAGAACTACGTGAAGCTAATATAATAGTATAAACTATATAAACGCATACACATTTTATATATAAATTATGTCTGTTGATAAATTCGGACATTATCTAAACGACACTAGCAGTATAATTTCATTGAAAAATGCACCTAAATTGTTGGGGTTATTTTTGGATGCGAACAACAACATTGATGTCCAAAACAAAAGAATCAAAAATGTTGCAAAAGCTTTGGAGGAAAACGATGCTATCAATAAATTGTTTTTGCAAACTCAAATCGAAGAAGTAGAATACAAAATATTAAAAGAATTTAAAGACGATAACAACAAAATGCATAATACTCTAAGAAATCAAATCGAAATGCAACAACATGAAATAATATTACAGTTGGAAGAGAATAAAAAAATGCAAGAAAGCATTTCCAAGATCAGTGCATCCTTCGAAGAAGAAATTGAAAGATTAAATGAGAAAATTTATAGATTTGAAAATTACATGCTTGTGTCAATTGCTGAAAGCGCATCAGTTAGATCGCAACACACCCAAAAGACTTCTTAAAGCTTAGACATGGATACAAAAAGAAATTTAGTGAACGAGCTCCATAAGGAAGCTCGAAAAATGTTTGGACGCAGGAGAGTTGTTATGAAAGGAATAGACGATCTTTGGCAAGCGGATTTAGTTGAAATGGGGAACTATTCTACATACAATAAAAATTATAGATTTTTGCTAACTGTAATTGATACATTCTCCAAATATGCTTGGGCAGTACCTTTGAGAAGAAAGACAGCTGTTGACACAACGCAGGCAATGTATACTATTTTTCAATTGGGGCGTGTGCCAAAAAACTTACAAACAGATGATGGTAAAGAATTCTTCAACAAACAATTTAATCAATTGATGGGTAAATACAACGTCAATCACTACTCAACCTATAGCATCATGAAAGCATCAATAGTAGAACGATTCAATAGAACATTAAAAGGAATGATGTGGAAAGAGTTTAGTTTTAATGGTTCCTACAACTGGCTTGATATATACAAAGATTTACTTAATGCATACAATAGAAAAGTTCATCGCACAATTAAAATGCCACCGATTAAAGTCAACTCAAAAAATGAAAAACAGCTCCTAAATACAGTATACAGCCATTTAAAGATGTACAAAATGTCAAAATTTAATGCAGGGGACCATGTACGTATTAGCAAATATAAACATATTTTTGAGAAAGGCTATACTCCGAATTGGACAACAGAAATTTTCACAATCAAAAGAGTTCAAAATACGTATCCTACAACATACATATTAGAAGATTATCTGGGAAATCCTATTAAAGGTGGCTTCTACACGGAAGAACTGTCAAGAACTAGATTTCCAAATACATATCTAGTTGAAAAGGTGATCAGACTGAAAGGAGACAAAGCATTAGTTAAATGGTTGGGATTTTCTAATCAACACAATTCCTGGATAAGCAAAGATGAAATACTGTAGTTGGAAAATGAAATAAATCGCCATCCGCAATGATAACAACGACAATAACATCAATATTTTTAATAACTAATGTTAATTTTAAAATAAGATTATGAAATATATATGCAAATTATTCTTATAAACCATGGTGTGTATTAAACTTTATTTATTTGTGAACAGGCTGTTATAATGTCAATAACACTTACTCTGAGCTCTAACTCATCAGCGCTATATGCTAATTATTTTCCTCCCATTGAATTAAACGACACATATGAGTGTGCGCTAACTGATTTTCATTCATACAACAGTATTCCAAATGTAGACTCCTATAACAATATGTTTCATATAGGGGAACATGTAATTGAAATACCAATTGGATCTTATGAATTGAAAGATATAGTTGACTACATAGAAGAGCAATACAAACGACTTAGTCCTGGAGAGCATATTTTTATAGAAGCTAACAACAATACGATGCAAGTTAAAATAAATAGTTCTAAAGATCCGATATATTTTAATAAAGAAAATACAATTGGGAATCTTTTAGGATTCAATAGTAAAATCCTAAAACCGACCGATGATCATTACTCAGATCTTCCAGTTAATATTTTTAAAATAAATCTCTTGCGAATTGAAAGTAGTATCGCTACAAATACATATATGAACAATTCAAAATCACACACACTTCATGAGTTTCCGATTAATGTGCCTGCAGGCTATAAAATAGATGAGATTCCAAGGAATCTCATCTATTTACCTGTAAACACCAAAGAGATAAGTTCTCTATCACTGCGCGTGGTTGATCAGAACGGTGATTTAATTAATTTTCGAGGAGAGGAAATTACAATACGAATACATTTAAGGCCAACTAAGTAATGATAATATACAATACAAGTATATCACAAAATACGGCAGTCACGTCTCATCCACAGATATTACAACCTAAACCACAATTGAAAAGATCTGCTCGTCAAAGGTCACTTACAACAACAAACAAAAGTTTTCTCAAGTCTTTGAATTTCAAACTGAAAACAAAATGAGCTCAATAATAAACGTATTGGATAAGCCATTGTCTGATGAAAATATAATAAAAAAGGACTATCATACCTACATACCATATCTACAATCGTACAACAATAATGATGAGATTCGAATCTCAATACAAAATCAAGATTTGTACGTGTTACCTAGTGAGAGTTATATATATGTGGAAGGTTTAGTTGTAGATGAAAAAACTGGAAATTTTTCAGAAAATTTTAAATTAAAAAATAACTTTGTTGCACATTTATTTGATGAAATCCGCTACGAGCTTAATGGTATTGAAATCGATCATACAAGGTATTTAGGAACAACAACAACAATAAAAAATTTGGTATCTCTATCACCAACTGAAAGCGTTGTAATGCAAAATGGTGGATGGCATAAAACTGATGATTTGAATCTTAAGAATGGATATTTTAATTTTTATGTACCACTAAAAATGCTTTTGGGATTTGCTGAAGACTACAACAAAGTTATACTTAATGGAAAACATGAATTGATACTCTTGCGCAATAAAAATGATGAAGCTCTTGTACACTCCAGCGTTTCTACTGAAAAATCGAAACTTACAATTTCACTCATCTCCTGGCGAATTCCACACGTACAATTATCTGATCAGAGCAAGTTGAATATGATTAAAATCATTAACAATGGTGCTTCTATACCGATGGCATTTCGTAGCTGGGATTGTCATATGAATCCACAATTGAATACAGGAACAAGTCATATTTGGAATGTTAAATTAGCTGCAAGTAAAGAGCGACCACGTTTTGTACTGGTCGCATTTCAACGAGATAAAAAATTTGTTCACTGTGACCTGACTAATTTAAAAGTACATTTAAATTCAACCTCTTACCCCTATGATGATCTTAACATAAAATTTAAAAATGAGCGTTATGCAATTCTATATGATATGTATGTCAGATTTCAACAAAGCTACTATATGAAAGAGGCTCAACCATTGTTAACAGCCCAGGAGTTTAAAGACAACGCCCCAATTATTGTAGTAGATGTAAGCTATCAGAACGAGTCAGTCAATACCGGACCGATTGATATAAAACTTGAATTTGAAACAGCAACAAATATTCCAGCAACGACATCAGCTTTCTGCGTTCTTATTCATGACCGCGTAATAGAATACATACCAATAAGAGGTCAAGTCCGGAAGGTCTTATAAATTAAATAACATGGATGGTGATATTGTTTTTGTAGACTTGCAAGGTTTCAAAAATAATTCAAATGACTTCATCGCAAAAGAAGTAGCTGTAGTTTTCACCAACAACGAATGCCTCAATTTCATCATAAAACCTCCTTTTGATTTCGCATGTTTATCAGCCGAAAAACAGAGAGAAGCAGTTTGGTTAACAAAAAACTATCATCATATTAACTGGAATGATGGATCAGTCTCATTTCAAAGCGTTTGCAAGTTTTTAAGATCCAATATAAGAAATTCACATATATATGTTAAGGGAGGAGAGAAGAAAAAATGGTTAGAAAAAATGATTCATCAAGCAGTTTATAACATTGAAGACATTGGCTGCATTAATTTTAAACAAATGGAAGCTAAGCATTCAAAATATCTCTATTGTAGCTATCACGACTATGGTGTTTGTGCCTTAAGGAATGCAATTTTACTTAAAAATGAAAATGTTAACAAACTTTTAAATAAATGCTTATAAAAATTAAAATAAATGTTTTTTATTTCAAATAAAAACCTACATACATACATATTTATTTCAGAGAACACACAACAAACATAATGGTTCATTCATTCAAATGGTCAAGGGAATATTTGGGCACAAAGAATAAACGCTTATTATTTGTTTGTCTGTATATGCGTAAATGAAATAAATTTGTAGATATTTATGTACGCATGAATATGTACATCTTATCACATTGCATACTGACCCACTTGCGCTAAATCCAGGAAGGCAACAAAAAAAAGCGGACTGTCACACAGACTCACCAATCGTCACACACACACACCCCCCCAGTCTGACATTCCAATCGCCACTCAGAACACAAAAACACACACCCACACATACACACACTTAAACATAGCATAAATATTAATATTCTACAAAATACA
This sequence comes from Linnaemya tessellans, assembly GCA_951800035.1. Lineage (NCBI taxonomy): Eukaryota > Metazoa > Arthropoda > Insecta > Diptera > Tachinidae > Linnaemya > Linnaemya tessellans. The sequence goes on along the minus strand of OX637537.1, from coordinate 7,568,369 downwards.
GAAATCGCACCACCATCCAGATCCCCAAATAAAATCCATCGATGATCGTCATGTATAAAATAAACAAAATATCAGATTCAATATTTATGCAATAGTAAATTTTTTTTCTCAACGTCTTCAAGATCAGAATAATCAAATTATTCCCCCACACTCAAGCATTGCACACCAAAAAGAAATAACTGAATTGCTGGTCAAAATATCTTAAGTAAACACACACCAAAATTAAAACAAGCAAAAAATAAAAGAAGAAACCTCACTCCAGCCTGGACAAAATATCTTAAGTAAACACACCAAAATTAAAAACAAGCCAAAAATAAAAGAAGAAATCTCACTCCAGCAAGAAGAAACGAACCATAAACATTAGGGCCATCCATTTATACAACACTTTTAAGATATTGTACTTCCTAAAAAAGTTTTGTGTCAGATACTAAAAATTTCTTATTTTCTATTAGGCCATAGCACACATGGACAGACAGAATTCCTACGCTCACATATGGACAGACACAAATTCCCACGCTCACATACCGACGGACATGTATTTCCAAGGTCACATATGGACAGACACAAACTCCCAAGCTCTCATATGGACAGACAAAAAATTCCCACGGTCTCACGCTTACTTATACAAACTCATATGGACGGACAGAAATTCCCACGGTCTCATACGGACAGACACAAACTCATAAGCTCACATATGGACGGACAGAAATTCCCACGGTCTCATACGGACCGACACAAACTCGCTTACTTATACAAACTCATATGGACGGACAGAAATTCCCACGGTCTCATACGGACAGACACAAACTCATAAGCTCACATATGGACAGACAAAAATTCCCACGCTCACATATGGACGGACATGTATTCCAAGGTCACATATGGACAGACACAAATTCCCACGCCTACCCCAACATTATAAAAAAAAAAACAACAACAATGCGAACCCCCTTATTAAACCGTGGGAAAATACACACACACAAACATTAAAGTATCAAATTACAAAATAAACACATTAAAATCAAAATTTGGGTAATTAACATGCAAATTTTTAAAATTTTACATGAAATTTGAGAATTTTAATGGTCCTGGCACGAACAATATTATACTACTATATATATATATATATATATATACATATATAATAAATAATATATTTGTTTGAGTCTTGAGGTTAATTTATATTAATATTTGATATTCGATATTTCGCTAACCATCGGTTAGCTTCTTCAGGAAATTATTTAGTTTTGTCAAAAATTTTCTTTTCAATTACTAATTGATATATATATATATATATATATATATATATATATATATATATATATATATATATATATATTGATATATATATATATATATATATATATATATATATATGTATATATATATATATATATATATATATATATACGAATGTGTATATGTATATAAATTACCATTAACTTTTTATTTATAATCTTTATTATTATTTTACAATTGTTCTGAAGGAAGTGGATATAATTTTTTTATTTTTATTCATTAATGCGTGCGAGTTTGTTTTTATTTTTTTCATTTGACAATTACTCAGAACGCGAAGTAGAGGTTAAGTTAGCATCGGCGGTTACTAACAATTATTTAGCGGCAGCTTACCTAACCTAATTGCCGTACAAACACATATATATATATATATATGTATATATATATATATATATATACATGTATATAGATATATATATATATATATATATATATATATATATATATATATATATATATATATTTATATATGTATGTGTGTGTACATGAGTGTGTGTGCACATGTATATATATGCACATATATTTATATATATATATATATATATATATATATATATATATATACATATATATATATATATATATATATATATATATAAATATATATATATATATATATATAATATATGTATATATATATATATATATATATATACATATATATATATATATATAGATATAGATATATATATATATATATATATATATGTATATACATATATATATATATATATATATATATATATATATATATATATATATATGTATGTATATATATATATATATATATATATATATATATAGATATATTTACATGTACGCGCGTTTGTAACAATGGTTATATATGTTTTATTGTTAAATATGTGTATGAAAATAGCTTCCCTTTGCAATGTATTAATACTAATAGTTGCAATTATACTTAGTGTTTTATATTTTTGTGCTAATATTTGTTTAATAATAACTAAGTTAGACACAAAATGTTTAACATATTCAAAAACTCAACCAACAGTAGATGAACATTAAGGCGGCGGCTCAAGAAATTACAAAATTGTGTATGCGGCCTAACGCCGCACTCGAAACTTTTAAACTTCGCCCTCTGTAAGTGACATTGAAAGTTATATAGCATGGTTACAGTATTTTCATGGATACAACTGGAATGAAACAGTTTTTCATAACATGAACGGGAATCGCATTTTGTGTAAATGTTAAAAGTGTTATGAAAAGTTGTTATGAAAACGAAAATGAAAAGTTTGTTTTCATTTCACGTTGTCACAGAACCAGAATTGACCCCCAGATGGCCTTATAATCAGCGAAAGAAGAATGAGTGAAAGAAAAATTAAATTTGATAGTAAATAAATAAATACACTAACATTCGGGACTTAAGTATATGAGGGATTATTTTCGTTATATAATGACTATTTATATCGAAAATGGTACCCTAAGTCAGTAAGAATTGGTTTTATTGATCTTTATAGATAAAGTTAATGCCATTCAGATAGCAAGAAATTTCGCTATTAAAAATAAGAAAAAATTAGACAACGCAATAGCGTAATAAGCATATGCAATATGAATGCACATGAATAAGTGTTAATAAAACCAAACTAATACAGTAATATGTGTGTTAGATTACAAAATAACCAGAGTAAGATCCCGACAACATCGCGTACAGAAATGCAAAATTACTCCTTGAACTAGCAAAAGAAACAACTAAAACTGGCCACCAAAATATATGAAAATAGGGAATTCAACCTCAAAAAAGTAGAATACACTAAGTTAATCATAACCACTTAACTATAAACATATCACACTCTACATAGTTAAACACCCACATAGGTCATTCTTCCAACTTCATACAGTTAGCTCGAGGAAGGAGTTATGTTTTGTCAAAACGTTATGTTTTGTAATACATCTCTTCATGCTAAAATATTTTAAGCAGAAAAAGAGACTGTAGCGTTAAAAACGAAAGAAAGAATTTTTAAAATCTTAATTAAATTAGTGCTTCTTGTTTGTTATGTGTTCAAGTATGTATGTCTACATGCCTGCATTTCATTGGTTCTTACACCAAATCATCAGTAAACTTCAACCTAATTCCAAAATAACAAAACCTCTCAGCTTATACATAAACTCCCAAAAATAAATTGAGAATTACACAAGCAAAACCATATTATTTGAAATTCAAGAAAACACAACAAACAAATTTTATTCGATATAAATCTATTTTGTTTTTCCACCTTCATACAATTAGTCTGCCGTTGGCAAACAATAAAAGTATATAAAAAAAGGCACAATGAAAAACAAAATCTACACAAAACGTTTTTAAAATCATTTATTCGACATATTTACTCAATTAAATTATTCATTGTGCCTTTTCTTTATATACTTTTATTGTTTGTCAACGGCAGACTAACTTATTGTTTACACATGCCACTGGGAGTTCGAAAAAGTCAATACACTTACAACTTTTTACTAATACACATACATTTTTTCTAGTGGCAGCTCCAGTCACTAAATGTCAGAACGTTAATCAATGTTACCCTGCCAAAAATTTAATGCAAACTTTCTGGATTACAGTAAAATTGTAATTAAAGTTTTAACTTATTTAATGTATTATTATGCAGTATTTCTTGAAATTCGCATAAAAAATAGCAAGTTTGTTAATTAAAGAGCATTAATATTATTAAAATAACATTAAAAATAATATATGCTAACATATATAAATGAAATTTATTTGTTGGTGGTTAAGCAATGTGTATATGCATTTCATTGGTGCTTTACCAAATCATCAGTAGACTTCAACCACAGTTTTGAAAAGTTAATTCATTGACAGCCGTGGATTATATAGCTCAATGTATTACAAATAAATTTCATTTATATATAGTATTATTGTGACAACAATGTGTCAAATAAAAATTTCATAACAATATATGCTAATCTTTTCCCCAAAAATGCGCCTATATGGTTAACTCGGTAACTTACATAACAAACAAAACAAAAAGTTGAAATGGAATCAAAATTGAGCCAACAAAATATTTTAAAATTAATCAATTTATACCATTTTAACCCACTTTTGTGGGATATGAGTAATAAATTATTATTATTTTAATTGAATTAGTAAAAAAATTTTTTGAAGTTTACGCTTCGACGTCATTTTGAAAATGAACTAACAATGGCATGTGTAAACAGAAAAGCAAATTGCATGAGATTCGACTATTTCGAATAATTTTTCGTTGATAATACGTATACAACAATGGCATGCCACTACTTGCATGTGTAATTGCAGCGTAATTGTATGAAGGTGGAAAAACAAAATAGATTTATATCGAATAAAATTTGTTTGTTGTGTTTTCTTGAATTTCAAATCCTATGGTTTTGCTTGTGTAATTCTCAATTCATTTTTGGGAATTTTTTTATCTTGGACCAGCACTCAGGGGATGACCCCTATATATGTATGCAATGCATTGCGCCGGAACTGAAAACGAGGGGATAGTATTGAGGGGACAGATTAGGAGAGATGACAAGATATAGTTTGTAGCTATTTCAACCTTTTACTTCGCCAGCTAATTTTTGCTACAGGGCCGACGAAGGTGGGTGCTGTTACTCTGCTTTTTAGTACATGATAGTGTCAGTCGCTGCCAATTACATTCAGGGACCAGTGACTATACCTTCATCATTGAAACAGGTTGGAAACAACTAACACAACAACGCACTAATGCTGAACAGAAGAATTCAACACAATATTTTTTGACTCAGCGCGGGCTCGACCTCAGGACGCTCCGCTTCATAGTGTCGTGTTCTACTACTTCAGCCAACAGCAATAATAAAATTATGTTGTGGGTACAACTCTTACTGTAGAGATATACTAAAACTCGAGATTTTCTATTTATGATTTTTGATTTCCACAGACGAACGGACATGCTCAGATCGTCTTACTGATCGAGAATATATGTATATACTTTATGGGGTCTCACATGGATATTTCGCTGCGTTACAAACGTAATGACAAAGTGAGTATACCTTCCATATTCTTTTTTGGAGGGTATAATAATAATCTTACATATATATATATATATATATATATATATATATATATATTCTTGCAACTAAAGCAAAAATAGAACAAAATTTTTAAAGCGATATGTATGTGCATATTTACATATGTTCATACGTGTAGTTAAATGTAAGTTACATAATAAAAATATACATTTTGTTTGAGTAATATGATTTTTCAAGGTTAAAAAACCTTTAGATCAGTTAGACATACACTGGGAGAAATTAAGTAAGCAAACCCATTCATTAATGAAATTGTAATGGCATTTTACAAAAAAAATATTTATAGCTTTATTTTTAAAATCGTTTATTCGACATATTGTCTCAATTAAATTAGTGCTTTTTGTTTGCTATGTGGTGAAGTATGTCTATATGCCTGCATTTCATTGGTTCTCACACCAAATCATCAGTAGACTTTAACCTAATTCTTATATAACAAAACCTACCAGCTTATACATAAACTCCCAAAAATTAATTGAGAATTACACAAGCAAAACCTTAGGATTTGAAATTCAAAAAAACACAAACATCGTAATAACACAGAGTTAAACATTTCATAGCACAACATGCAATGTCTTCTTTGTTACCAAATGTTTAAAGAAAATAGGGAATATGTTATTAAAAGACATTACGATTCTTTTCATATGGATAGCAACTACGAGGTTTTTGAGACAATGTTTTCTCTAGAAACATTTCATGGAAATGTAACGGGCAAGCTTTTATATGAAGTAGTCAGTGAAAAGCTTTTTGATATTATAGATAGAAAGAAAATTGTTGGAGTCTGTACATAAATGTTTTTTACCATATCTAAATGATCCTTTCTTTTCTTACCTTCGAAACTTTTCATGTCACTATGAAAAGAATCGTAATGTCTTTTAATAACATATTCCCTATTTTCTTTAAACATTTGGTAACAAAGAAGACATTGCATGTTACCAAATGCATTATTTATCATGAAATATTTTTCAAATATCATTCTGATTTCAAAATGTTCGCTGAATAAAAATTACTAAAACAACAACAAAAAACCTGAAAAAAATGCGTAAGCACCCGCACATGTGTAGTCATCAATATCTAAATGACGACTGAATACGAGAGCGTAAGAGTATACGTGTGATTGTTTTAGCACAATTGTGCTATGAAATGTTTAACTCTGCATTAAGCGCATAGGGCCTGGGCGCTCTTGATCTAGATCAGTGATGTCAAATGTGATTGTGTTGGTGAGATCACTCTTATCTCTTACATTCCCAGCGGGAGATATGTGCGGTTGCGAGGCCTAACGAGTGGCCTTTTCTAAGAGTATCCTTTTATTTACCAATAATATCTTCTAATTTTATAAGTTGTAAAAAAGGGTTTCGAAAATTGCCAAGTGCTCAGATATTTAATTTTAAAATATTTCTCCATTTTTAAGCTGAACATTTGGTTAGTTTATATACAAGAGAAACAATTTTTACAAAAAGTCTTACTTATGAATTAATTTAAAAGCTACTTTAAGAAATTTTCGAAAAGATGTACCTACATACAGTGGATCCAACTTATTTCAAACCTCTTATATGTATTGTATATATATATATATATATATATATATATATATATATATATATATATATATATATATATATATAAATATATTATTTCTGTTTCGAGGCCTCAAAACAGGACTTGCGGTACTTCCCGCTGAATGAGAGTGTTTTTCAGTAAACATTAATATATTACGTAAGCGTACATGTGAGTTTTGATTCCACAATTGTGTATGAAGCTGACATCACTGATCTAGATCATAGATGTTCAGCCCATACAACAATTGTTTAAAAAATTTACACACATTTGTTATGCTCTTATAAAAATTTTCATTCAGTCGTCGTTGAGCAAGCGATGAGAACACATGCGGATGGTTGTTGTCATTTTATTTCAGAAATTTATTAAGTATTGTTGTTGCTTCTTGTTGGACGAAGCATAGCAAACACAAGCGATTCAATTACAATTGATCACAAAAATTAAACTCGAAATTAAATAAAAGCATACACGTTCACGGAATGAAATGTGAAAAGTATTTTATGATAAATTATGCTTTTCTAACATTCAAGTTTTAATCTAACATAAAAAACTGGTTTAAATAGATTTATTTTTGTTTTGTTCTCAATATAACTGTTCTATTTTTTGATATTGATAACTGCTATATATGGTTCCCGATATTTTTTTTCTTAAAATTAAAATTACATTCACTTAATAAGTTATTTATATATGGCAAAAACTCTTGTCTGTTTTTCTTATTTTAAGCGTTTGACATTATGTTTGCTGGGCAAAATCTCTAACCAATACATCTTCATTTTTATTTTTGAACATCTATGATCTAGATAGTCATATACTAAAGCAGTGGTGGGCACCGTCAATGTATTGGTAAATTGTGTATGTGTTGAGCTTGCGAGCTACCCACCAAACAAAAAGCCAAGCGTTTGAAAGATAATGGTGCTTTATATATTTAAACATAAGTAGCAATATTTGCTAAGTTGAAAAAAAACGTTGATTACGTAATATTATTAATTAAAAATAAGAGTTTTTCTAAGTAAACAGTCATATGAAAAAAATTAAAAACGATAGGACAATAATTTGTTATGTTTTCCATTCAAGAAAACAAATATAAAAGAATGGTTGTTTGCTGCAGCATAACACTGAATATTTGCCAAAAAAATACGCGTTTGGATGTATCAAACTTAATAAGCTTTCATATATGTCGGCATGGAAGATCATGTTCATATGGGAAACATATTAAAAATATTTTTGATCAGATTTTACACAGACTAATTAATAAAACTAAGTGTATTACTAAATAAGGAAAATTAGTATAGTCCGTTATTGGAGACAAATTGTATAAAAGGCATTGTATGTTATCGAAAACATTGTTTATGACAAAATATTTTTCGCATATCATCATGACTGACATTGTTTGCTGGACAAATATTCTGGAAAAAAATATAAAAAAATTCGTAAGCATCCGCCTGATATTCATTCGTCGCTGTCTCATCGACGACTAAATTAAAGAGAGTAAGAATACGTGTGAATGATCTCTGCACAATTGTGCTATGAAACGCCCGTATCTGTACTAAAGTATGAATGTCGTCTTAATATATCCATCGGAATGTTATACTTCTTAAGACTCATTTAACCGAACGTTGAAACCGTAAATGTAATGTAAATGTGTCAGCTGATCCAACCTATTATATGGCAAGTTGTGAAAACGATTACTTGACTGAAATGAAATGTTAACGTAACGTTCCAACCTGCAGAAAATAGAATTTCAGTCTTAGGTTACGTGACAGTGGTAGACAGTGATGGGATGTATGTATGTTGAATGGGAATGGGGCACAATAGGCCTTTTTTGGTACTTATTTCTCTTTTGAAATGTTTAGTTAATGAATATGTATAAAGGCATGATATACGTATTTTATATGTTAAACTTTCTAAATAAATGGTTTATTCTTAATGAAATATCGCATGTCTGTATGTGGTAGTTTGTTGCAAAAGTTCTGTTAGTATGAAACACTCCTTTATACATAAATATATACATTTGCGTAGTATTACAAAACATTCAATATATATTACAATATGGAAAAAAATGTGTCCAGTTTATTAAATTTATGGCAAGGGATGACTAATTATCTCATTAGTTGTTGTATGTTGGTGTTTCTGATGACTGTTTGTACCACTTAATTAAATTGCGTACTTTTTCAACACGAACGCCAATAACATAAACATAATAAAGTGACATCAATGTTTCAAACAGTTGTACATACACAGCATCAAATTCTCATGACTCCTCTGCACAAATTAAAGCTAAAACTGGTGTTATAGCAAGTGTAAGATCGGTGCAGCGTGAAATTTCGAAAGCAAAGCATCTAAAGCGATTAAATCTTAAAAAAACCACCACTTAACGATGCTCGAAAGAATATACGCTTGGGTTTTTGTCGAACTCATATGACGTGGGACAGCGAGTGGCAGCGAGTCGTTTTTTCAGATGAAAAGAAATTTAATTTTGAAGGCCCTGATGGGTTCAACTGTTATTTTTACGATCTCCGAAAAGAAGAGCATCAATTGGTTCGTTTGCATAGCAGAGTGGGAGGAGTTATGCTGTGGGGAGCCATATCCTATTACGGTACCTGTGAGCTAAAATTTTTGTCCACCACAATGAATGCTAATTGCTATATTGGAGTGCTAGATAGCATGATGATGTACCAAATCATACTGCCCGTGCGGTAAAGTTATGGCTACGCAACCAAAATGTAAATCTGCCCGATTTACTCGCTAGACCTTAACATCATTGAAAATGTTTGGGGACGGCTAGCTCGTAAAGTGTATGCTTCTGGAAAGCAGTATTCTGCCAAAGAGGAACTTATTGATGGCATAAAAAGGCTTGGTCGATAATTACGTTCGATTACATAAAATCATTGTATGATTCTATTCCTAATCGAATTTACGAAACAATTTGTAAAAATGGAGGCTCTACCCATTATTAAAAAGGCTTTAAACTGTTAAAATTTTCATCAAATTTAAAGAAATCTAAACAATTTTATTACAAACTATAGATAAACTGGTTTTTTATAGTAGGGTCCTATTCATGTGGCGCAAGTTTTAAGGGCAATTTTTTGACCTGGTTTGCATAATGTTTAATAAAAATAAATCCATTGTATATATTGAGCTAATTTTTGCAGTATATAATAACAACTAAATTATTTTTAAACCAAAATAAAAATTAGGTTTATAAATGTATATGATAAAATTTTTTATATATGTTTATAAATTACATATGTATGTATACATTTATATGAATAGAGTGAACAGCTGTTTACAATTTTTTAAAATATATGTATATACAATTTAAAAATAATATATATATACCCCCTTATTCATAAAAATTATGAGAGTCTAATAACAGCGTAATAAAACAAAATTTCATATAAAATTCGCTCTATTACACTCTTATAAACCTCTCATAATTTTTATGAATAAGGGGGATAATATATATAGTATATACAATTTAAAAATAATATTATACATGTATACGTTTAAATATTTTGTTCTAATATGTTTCAATAATGTATTTAAATTTATTTGTAACTTCCAGATTGTTGTTGAAAAATATGTTTATAAGTATATATGTATATGTGTTTTTGTTTATATTTATATGTATTATTAATTTATACATATATATATATATATATATATATATATATATATATATATATATATATATTATATATATATATATGTATGTATATATATATATATGTGTATATGTATGTATGTATATGTGTGCATGTATGTGTATTATTTTTTCATATCAAATAAAATAATTAATTTCCTGAAGAAGTCACACAAAGGAGTGACGAAATATTGAAATTAAAAATTAAACCAAAATAAAGAGACCTTAAGCTTATAAACATCAGAATACAATAATAATTAAAAAGAGGTCAAGAAACCAGAAGAATTTAACAATTTCAAGAGCACACAATAATTTTAAAGAAAAAGGAAAGGACATGAGCTACAGCAGATTTAAAAGGAATAATCAAGTCAGAGGACTTATTAATAGATTCAAGACTATGAGGGATAAAATTCTTAGGACCAAATCAACTATAACATTTTTGATACGTTGCAGAAATGCAGGCATCATTCCAAAATTCATTTCAAGCTCAACAAGGAATATATCAAGTATTTTCAATGTGGAGCAAGTTCCGGCAGTACAGAGGATAATTTATAGGTATACAAATGACATACATAACAAAATTTTGAAATATGCATTAAAACAAAAACATGTACTATTGAAACATTTTCAAAGTGAGATAAATGTAGTTAAAAAATAAATTTTAGTAGACATCTTACTAGAAGAGAATTTGAAGATTTTTTACAATATGAAGATAGGTTAACAATAGCATTAAATGAAAAGATAAAAAGAATTCATAAGAAGAAATTCGATTGTTTAAGGAATTTACAAAGAGAGGAACTAGGAATAAAATTTAATAACAAATGGTTTATAAATAAAACTACTTATGATATACCAATAGATGTTCAGTGGACTCTTTCATTAGGTCCTAAACACGCATTACCTACTAAAAGAGAAGAATTTCCAATGTTAAAAATGTTAGCAGATGGGGAAGATCTAGTTCAAACTAAAACTGATAGTGAAGAACAAGAAATATCTAGAAATATGAATAAAAATGAAAGTTAACAATAACATTGTTGATGAACTTTACAGAAATAAGATTATTACAGATATGGAAAAGTATAAACTTAAGAATAATATTGCAGTAGCACCTATGTAGATTATATGGTTTGCCGAAAATACATAAAGATCAGTTCCCATTGAGACCAATTTGTTGTTATGTAAATTCACCATCATATCATTTATGTAAATATATTATAAATATATTAAAAAAGATTACTGAAAATTCAGTATATAATGTTAAAGATGGGTTAGAATTTAAAAACAGATTATTAAATCTAGAAATAGGTAGTGATGAAAGATTAGTTTCATTTGATGTAGTATCTTTATTTCCCAGTATACCCGTTGATTTAGCAATAAGTACTATTGAGGAGAAATGGGATATAATAGAGAAATATACTAAAATAGATAAATGCTTATTTTTACGCATATTGAGATTTTGTATAGAAGATAATAGATATTTTCAATATGATGGAAAAATATATTTACAACAACAAGGTTTACCAATGGGATCTACAGCTTCTCCTATAGTGGCTGATATTGTTATGGAGAGATTACTTGACAGTTGTATTGGACGTGTAGCCATAAAACCTAGGATAATGACTAAATATGTAGACGATTTATTTTGCATAATTTCTGAAGGTGGAATAGATAATATGTTGATGGCATTAAATGAGTTTAAAAGTTGTATTAAATTTACTATGGAAAAAGAAAGTAACTGTATGATTTCATATTTAGATACTTTAATAATTAGAAAGAATAGAAATTTATTAATAGATTGGTACCAGAAACCAACATCTTCAGGAAGAATTAGTAATTATTATTCGAAACATAATAAAAAAGTTACAATTAATACAGCTAAAAATTTTGTGGATAAAGTTTTAACAATTAGTGACAGTAGATTTCACGGAAAAAATAAAAATAAAATTAAAAATATATTAAGGAGTAAAGATTTTCCAGCTTGGCTAATATATAGATTAATAAATCAATATGGATTAAGAAATAGTAACATAAATAGAAATGTAAATGAACCAAAAATTTACAAATCTTTAACTTATGTATCTGGAATATCAGAACGCATTGGTAAATCAGGAATATGTGATTCTGAAAAATATACAGTAGCTTATAGAAGTTATAATACATTAAATAAGTTTTTTAGTAAGACAAAAGATAAAGTTGATAAATTAGACAGGTCGAATTTAGTTTATAAAATACCTTGTAATGGAAATGACAATGAAGATTGCAATAAGGTATATACTATATAGGTACAACAAAGAACAAATTAAAAACTACGATTGCAGGACATAAAACTGATCAAAGATATAGAGATATAAATTCACAAAAAACTGCATTATCTTCACATTGTTCTAGATTTAATCATTATTCAAATTTTGAAAATGTTTCAATATTAAACACAGAAAATAATTATAAACGTAGATTTATTTTAGAAATGTTACACATAATCAATACACCAATCACAAAAAGAATTAATTTTAAGGCGGATACAGCAAATATAGCTCAAAATTATAGACATCTAGTTCATAAGAGATAGATAGGCATAGTTATTGTTTGTTACTGTTCAAATATGTTGTTTATTTTAACTTGTTTGAAAACTTTTTGATATTTGTTGGAAAATATGTGTATATGTTTATAATTTATTTAAATTTGCTTAAAACATTTTGAATTTTGTTGCTAATTATGTATATATGTTTATACGTATATATGTATATGATAAAATTTTTTATATATGTTTATAATCTACATATGTATGTATACATTTATATGAATAGAGTGAACAGCTGTTTACAATATTTTAAAATATATATACATGTATACGTTTAAATATTTTGTTCTAATATGTTTCAATAATGTATTTAAATTTGTTTGTAACTTCCAGATTGTTGTTGAAAAATATGTTTATAAGTATATATGTATATGTGTTTTTGTTTATATTTATATGTATTATTAATTTGTATATATATATATATATATATATATATATATATATGTATGTATATATATATGTATATATATATATATATATATATATATATATATATATATCTGTATATGTGTATATGTATGTATCTATGTATATGTGTGTATGTATGTGTATGCATATGTAGGTGTATGTGTTTACATATATATATATATATATATATATATATATATATATATATATATGTATATATGTATATATATGTATGTATATGTATATGTATGTTTATGTATGTGTATGTATGCATATATATGTGTATGTGTATGTATGCATATGTATGTATATATGATTTAAAAATTGTTTTTTATAAATGTTTTTTAAATATATATGCATTTATAGGTTTAAATATTTTATTATTGTTCATATATTGTAAATTTATTTAAATTTGTTTGAATCTTTTTGTATTTTGTTGACAAATAATTTTGTTTCACAAACAACATATTTTCTCATATCAAATAAAATAATTAATTTCCTGAAGAAGTCACACAAATTAGTGACGAAATATTGAAATTAAAAATTAAACCAAAATAAAGAGACCTTAAGCTTAAAAATATCAGAATACAATAAGGTTTATAAAACTTTTTTTAATGGATCTATAACCTTTTGGAAAAATTGTGTGAGGGGGTCCTATTTATGTGGCGGGGAGTGCATAGAGTTTTATTGTATTTCTTTTTGAAAGTGATACGCATCGGATTGTTTGCGATAAACATCCATTATATTATATTATTTTCTTTATTAAATACGGTCACTTGATACAAAAGCTAGAAACACAATATTTGGTGAATTTTTTCTGATTTTGTTTGTATAAATAATTATTTGTTTATGTCAAAAACATATGACACGATTTTAAGCATTCTATTGTAGCAACATTTAAGGGTCATTTCGCCGAACGTTGAAATCGTAAATGTGAGCTAAATGTAAATGTTAGGTAAATGTAAATGTTGCTACACTTATAGAATGCTTAAAATAGTGTCATATGTTTTTGACAAAAACAAACAACATATAACTATTTATAAAAACAAGATCATCAAAAATTCCCAAAATATTTTGTTTCTTGTAAGCTATATCGATTGAGTGTATTTAATAAAGAAAATAATATAATATAATGGATGTGGAAAATATGTTTATCACAAAATATCTGATTCGTATCACTTTCAAAAATAAATACAATAAAACTCTATAAAACTGTTTAAAATATTGATTTATGTTATTGGCGTTCGTGTTAAAAAAGTACGCAAATTAATTAAATGGTACAAAGAGGCATCAGAAACACCAAAGTACACAACTAATAGGATAATGAGTCATTCCTTGGCATAAGTTTAATAAAATTGGCACATTTTTTCCATATTACAATATATATTATATGTTTTGTTATATTACACAAATGTATATATTTACGTACAAACGAGTGTTTAATACATCTGAAACGAACAACCACATACAGCCATGCGATATTTCATTGTGAATAAAACATTTATTTAGAAAGTTACACATATAAAATGCATATATCATGTAATTATACATATATACCAGCTAAACATATCAAAAGAGAAATAAGTACCAAAAGAGGTCTTTTGTGCCCCATTCTCATTCAACATACATACATCCCATCACTGCCTACAACTGGCACGTAACCTTAGAATAAAATTCTATTTTATGCAAGTTCCAACGTTACGGCAACATTTTATTAAAGTCAAGTAAGTGTTTTCACAACTTGCCATATTACAGTTTCGATCAGCTGACACGTTTACCTAACATTTACGATTTCAAAGTTCGGATAAATGAGCCTTTACATTTACCTCACATTTACATATATCTAACATTTACGATTTCAACGTTCAGCTAAATGAGCCTTTAGACCATAGATGTTCAGCCCATACAACAATTGTTTAAAAAATTTACACACATTTGTTATGCTCTTATAAAAATTTTCATTCAGTCGTCGTTGAGCAAGCGATGAGAACACATGCGGATGGTTGTTGTCATTTTATTTCAGAAATTTATTAAGCATTGTTGTTGCTTCTTGTTGGACGAAGCATAGCAAAGACAAGCGATTCAATTACAATTGAGCACAAAAATTAAACTCGAAATTGAATAAAAGCATACACGTTCACGGAATGAAATGTGAAAAGTATTTTATGATAAATTATGCTTTTCTAACATTCAAGTTTTAATCTTACATAAAAAACTGGTTTAAATAGATTTATTTTTGTTTTGTTCTCAATATAACTGTTCTATTTTTTGATATTGATAACTGCTATATACGGTTCCCGATATTTATTTTCTTAAAATTAAAATTACATTCACTTAATAAGTTATTTATATATGGCAAAAACTCTTGTCTGTTTTTCTTATTTTAAGCGTTTGACATTATGTTTGCTGGGCAAAATCTCTAACCAATACATCTTCACTTTTATTTTTGAACATCTATGCTTTAGACTTTTCAGTCAGAAGACCTTCAAAGCGTGGAACTGCACAACAAACACCGTTACGACAGCTTTGAGATAAAAATTAGCTGAAAGTTGCGGGTGTGGCCTTTAGCTCCAACCGTTTGCCAAATTTTGTAATCGTTTTTTGTACCATTTATTGGGAATTTTTATTCAATCGTATAATTTAAAATTATTTTAAATTATACGCTACGACTTGTGTCTAGTATAATATGTATAACATGAATCCAATGGCGTCATGTCTTTTGACAGCGATAGACATATGTATATATATGAGGTGAAAAATTATTTATAAAAAGTAAAAGTACTATATTCGGCTGTGCCGAATTTTAAATACCCTTCACAGATGTCATTCTTTTCGTTTAAATTTTTCGGCTAGGAAACTAAATGTTTGGTTTTTCTTATTTCTAATACCTCTGAACGTCTTTCAAATATATTAAATATGTTTAATTTAAAAACAAAAAGTATCTAAAATTTCTAATAGTTTAACCGTAGAATAGTCCTTTAGATCTTTGTTTTTAATACCAATTTATTTCTTCCTGATATATAAAGTAGGTATAATTCATCATTAAAATCAAAAATAGAAAATTATATGGTTACTTCTGTCTAAAAAAAATTTCGATATTCCAACCTTGAAATTGGATATATAATTTTTTTGATTTTTAATATCAATTTAACTCTTCCCGAAGAATAAAAGAGATTTCATTCACAAAAAACCAAAATTTGGAACTGATATGGCTGCCTTTGTGTACTAAAAAATTTCGATTTTCCAACCCTGGAACCAAATTTTTAATTTTAAAATTTTTAATACCAATATAATTCTTAAAACAGGTTTAATTCACTGAAAACCCCAAAATTGGAAGCTTATATGATTACTTTTATGTACCGAAAAATTTCGATTTTCCAATCATGGAACCGAATTTTGAATTTTAAAATTTTTAATACCAATTTAATTCTCCTGAAGTATAAAATAGGTTTAATCCACTAAATAAAAGTTAGAATTTATGTGGGTACTGGAGGCGAATTTTTATTTTTTTACCAAAGCAATTTTTAGTGAGGTGTAACATAGTTTTACTTGACAAAAAAATTAAAATCTTTGAAAGACATGATAAATATTCCAAGGCACAAAGGAAAGTCAACATCAGTTTTATTCAACTTACACAGCAGAGCAGAACATCTGTTTTCGAAAGACGCAACCCTTTCATCATCAGTGCTCATGTGTATTGTGTTTGTCACCACTTATTAGGTGGCTTAGTTGAATTTGATACAATTTAAGCTATGTCTTGAGCTACCAATAATAAAATATTGGAAAAACGTTCACATGTACTTAAGTATAAAATTCAAACCAAATAAGTTTGACTAAGGTATGATGGATCAAAA
This sequence comes from Linnaemya tessellans, assembly GCA_951800035.1. Classification (NCBI taxonomy): domain Eukaryota; kingdom Metazoa; phylum Arthropoda; class Insecta; order Diptera; family Tachinidae; genus Linnaemya; species Linnaemya tessellans. The sequence goes on along the minus strand of OX637537.1, from coordinate 7,550,983 downwards.
AATTCAGAAAAATGGGACATGAAGAAAAATAATCAAACGGTAACACGGGTATTATAACAATAACATGTTAACATCAGGTTGATACAGTTCTCGTATTCTTTTTCACAATAAAATTTGTGTAAATAGGAACTGTTATCAAATTCAACTAAGCCACCTAATAAGTGGTGACAAACACAATACACATGAGCACTGATGATGAAAGGGTTGCGTCTTTCGAAAACAGCTGTTCTGCTCTGCTGTGTAAGTTGAATAAAACTGATGTTGACTTTTCTTTGTGCCTTGGAATATTTATCATGTCTTTCTGAGATTTAAAAACAAATTTCGAACAATTAGCCTATGAATCTTAATTCAATTTAATATAGCAATATAAATGTTCGTTAAAATTCTTACTATATAAAATCTTTAAACTTTTTTGGTCACTTTCATGTACCATAAAATATTTCATTTGTGGAACCCTAGAGTCGAAATTTTGATTTTTTAAAATTTTAATACCAATTCTGTTCTTCCTGAATTATAAAATAGTTTTAATTAGCAAAAGCAACAACATTAATTGCCTTTTGGGTTACTTTTATGCACAAAAAATATTTCAATTTCCCAGCCCTGGAAACGAAATTTTAATTTTTGTTTTGTTTTTTTTTTGCCAATGCAACTCTAAATGAGGCATGAAATAGTTTTATTTAAGAAAAACTTAATACTTGTAACCATTTTGGTCACTTTCATGTTCTACAATATATTGCAGTTATGCAACTCTGGAATCTAAATTTTAATTTTTTTTATCAATTTTGTTTTTTCTGAACAAAAAAATGGTTTTAATTAGTAAAAAACCGACGATAGTTGCCTTTTTGGGTACTTTTATGTATAAAGGAATTTCAATTTCATAGCCCTGGAAGCCAAATTTTAATTTTTTTTTTCCATCAGTGCAACTCTTCAAGGGGTATAAAGTAGTTTTATTTAAGAAAAATTTTAAATTTGTATCCACTTTGGCCACTTTCATGTACTATAAAATATTACACTCGTCCAACCCTGGATTCGAAATTTTAATTTTTTTTTTCGAAATTTTTTACACCAATTTTGTCCTTCGTGAAATATAAAATAGTTTCATTTCGCAAAAAAAAAACAACGTCAATTGCTTTTTTGGTTACTTTTATGTATAAAAAAAATTTCAATATCCCAACCCTGGAAGCGAAATTTTAATTTTTAAATTTTTTTTTATCAATGCAAATCTTCATGAGGTATAAAGTATTTTTGAAAAACTCAAATTTTGTAACCATTTTTGTACAAAATATTGCACGTACCAAAAAAACTTCAATTTTCCCAAACCTGGAAGCGACATTTTAATTTTTTGTTTTTTTTTTTTTAATCAGTGCAACGTTTCATGAGGTGTAAAGTAGTTTAAGAAAAATTTTAGTTAATTTTTTTTTTGCCAATGCAAATCTTCTTGACGCATAAAGAGGTTTTGTGAAAGATAAACTTAAAATTTTTAACAATTTTAGTTGCTACATGTACTACAAAATTCCGAAAAAAAATTTTTAATTTCCCATCCCTGAAATTTTTAATTTTTTTTATTTTTTAGTTTTTAATAGACCATTGAAGCTTCCCAAAGCAAGAAATAGGTTTAATTTTAATTACATTAAAAAAAATAATTGATTTTTGGTATACATTTTGCGTTGAGAAATAGGTGTTAGCTTCCCAGCTCTGGAACCATACTTCGGATATTTCTGATACCACTCTATTTAAGCTCATTTCCAATCTAACGGTCCAATAACGAAGTCTCTAGCTCTCCTGGGGGCTTGGGAAAACCGTACAGACAGACGTACAGCGCTCAATCGTCATCGCTATTCATAAGGATCCAGAATATATATACTTTATGGGGTCCTATATTGATATCGAGGAAATTACAAACGGAATGCCAAACCTATATATACCCTTTCACTTTTTTGTGAAGGGTATAATAATTACTTAACGTGCGGTTAAAGTGTGCTTACTTTAAAGATATTTATCGAATAATTTTTTTCTTAAAGCTGCACTACAAGATTCGATCGACATTTTTATTCTATTTACATATTGCTAGCAACCTGTACATTAAAATTTTCGTCGTCAAAAATCAAACATAATTAACTTATATATCTTTGAATTCATTAATTATGAACAAGAACCACTTTTAATTTTGTTAAATCAGTCGCAAAGCAGCTCTGAAGGTCCATTTAGCCGAACGCTGAAATCGTAAGTTCTGACGCATCGTAAATGCTAACGCAGCTGCGCTTATAGAATGCTTAAAAACGCACCATATGTTGTTGCAGAAAAAAAATTGTGTATGCATACATATGTACATACAACAAATAATAGTGTTTCAACATTGATGGCACTTTCCTATTTTGCGTTTGTACAGAAAACGTACGAAATTATAGAAATAGTACAATATGTTATTTTAATCTTGCGAACGATGTAATATCTTCATTATATGTATTGCTAAATTATATATTTACTTTATAAGGGTGCTGTTGGCTGAAGTAGTGAGCACAAGACTACGATGCCTTAGATCCCGAGTTCGACTTCGCCCTCAGTCATGAATATGGTTTCGAGTTTTTCTGACCTGCATTAGTGCAAGATTGTGTTAATTGTTGTTGGGTTGTCTCAATGGCATAGCACTGGTCGCTAAATATTATCGACTCATTTGCCTGCATATACCCACGTACATAAATTACATATGTAGTAATTTTGGTACTACATAAATTTATGCCCATGCGTTCATATATGTATGTACATATACATACGTATGTGTAACATTAACGTATTATTCTACAAAAATATTCACATATATTTACAGCCTTTTGTGAGATTTTATAAAGCAAAATAAGTTATATAGCAAATTAATTTATTAAATATGCTATGTATGTCTACAAATGTATCAACTAAATGTTCAAATATCAAACCAAACAAGTACCAAAAAAAACCTTTTGTGCTACACTCTCATTCAACATACATACATGCCATCACTCTCTGCGTAACCTCTGCGTGAAATTCTATTTTCTGCAGGTTGGTTGCGCTGCGCTGCGTTTTATAGCGCTCAAATAAGCCTTTTCACAATTTGCCTTATAACCAGAAGTCGGCGGCGGGTTGCACGTGAGAATAAAATTTACTTTTGAGAGTCACACACATGCTTTTACTGAGTACATATAGTTACTCTCATTCTCGTACGAACCTTCAATGGAGATGTTGTTATTGTCGTTGTTGTATGTTTATGAAAAAATACCTTGCTGTTGTTCAGTGTTGTCAGATTAGGGGTTTCCCCCTAGATAAAACAATATTTCATACAACGTACGGAATATCTCCCATTGTGTATGGGTAAATTGAGAAAAAAAATTTTCTCAGAGAAGAATAAAATAAAAGAGAATAAGAATACGTGTGAATTCGATTTGCAAAAATTTGCTTGGTGATCAGTGATGTCAGCCTCATACACAATTGTGGAAGCAAACCTCACATGTACGCTTACGCTCTTTTATTTTGAGAGCGTAAAATATAATTGTTTACTGAAAAACACTCTCATTCAGCGGGAAGTATCGCAAGTCCTGTTTTGAGGCCTCTAAACAGAAATAATATATTTATATAAATATATATATACAATACATATAAGAGGTTTGAAATAAGTTGGATCCACTGTATGTAGGTACATCTTTTCGAAAATTTCTTAAAGTAGCTTTTAAATTAATTCATAAGTAAGACTTTTTGTAAAAATTGTTTCTCTTGTATATAAACTAACCAAATGTTCAGCTTAAAAATGGAGAAATATTTTAAAATTAAATATCTGAGCACTTGGCAATTTTCGAAACCCTTTTTTACAACTTATAAAATTAGAAGATATTATTGGTATATATAAGGATACTCTTAGAAAAGGCCACTAGTTAGGCCTCGCAACCGCACATTTCTCCCGCTGGGAATGTAAGAGATAAGAGTGATCTCACCAACACAATCACATTTGACATCACTGTTGGTGATGTTCACCATTGTTGTAAAGTATTTCATCAAACAAACAACAACGACAACAATTTTGTTAAATAAGAAACACGCTCTTTTTATTATTTTGGAAAAATTTTTCAACCCTTAATTATTTAAGTCCTCATTGCATATTGCAACTTTTTCCCTTCACAACGATGACTGTATATATGTATGTACAAGAACTTTAACGGACTGCTACTGAACGCAACAATAAGGTATTGAATTATTATGACAATACATAAAACAACATTTTCTTTTGTCTGGACATTTTCCATTTAGTTAAAGACAGACGACTATGGCGTTAAGAAAAATGTGTTTGTGGTTTTGCACAAACATCAAAAAAATATGTATATAATAATAACATGTAATAAATTTTTAACAATATGGAAATGTTGAGAATTGTATCGTCCTGCTTATTCGGCCATGAATACCACTAAAACAATAATTATCAGCAACTGTTTGCTTTTTGCCACTTTTGTGGGGCTACTTTCATCAATTGCAGTCTTAAAATTAGTATGCTCAATCAAAATATAATTTGATTACATTTGATTTAAAATATAGTTCAACTTCATGCATTCATTACTGCATACAAAATAGTGGCGCATCATATTTTTATGTGCATATGGATGTATGTAACAAAAGTGCAAAGCAACGACTTAGCAAGTAGTTGTTACTACTCAAATTTAGTCACAAGTGTGATTCGGGATTTTTCACTATTAGTGATTAAATCACAATTATACAAATATTGCTCATCTCTGCATAGACTACGAAACCAAAGTGCCTTCTCCGATTCTGCACGCTGTCATTAATATTCGTTAAAATTTGTGTGATCTACATTAATGTAAGGTTGTGTTAATAGTACTCAATGCAATCAGCTGTTTTTTAAAAAATCGGTAAGGTTGACTAAGCAGCACTGCACAATGCTTTTGTGTTGTTGTAATGGTAGCATCGCCTAATTCTCAATTCGCTATTAGGACTTGACTTGGTGAATAATGTTTCCTGCTATATGTTTTATTTTTTTATGTTTTAACAGCGAATGTAAAACACTATTAAATTTTATAGGCTATTGGTAAGCAGTATGAGGTAGATTTATAAACTTTAATTATCAGGAGTGATTCTTAATATGGTACACAGAACAAAAAGCTTTTGACTACAAAATTTAGGAAAGTTCCAGTAATTTTTTTTTTCTTAACTAGAAATACCGTTACCGCTAAGCTACGCTTTAATCCAAACAACATTACCGATATTTTCTAAATTACCGTTACCGATATATTCCAGAATACTGTTACCCATATTTTTAAAATAAGGTTATTTAGAAACGCTTTTATAGAAGAAAAAATTCTTTCGTGAAAAAATTTCATATAAGAATTAGTTTTATTAATATATAATCCCTTTTCCTATATAGAATAATTATAAATGTTTTCATATATAGAAAAAAATGAGGCACTCCGCCTCAGAAAAAAATGAAGCAACTAGATTAGTAACAGCAAATTGTTTCTGCCTGTGTGTTTATCTTTTTCGCTCACTTACACAACATTAGATTTATCTTGTTCACCTGTGATCTAGATCAGAGGTGAACAAGATAAATCTAGTGTTGTGTAGGTGAGCGAAGAAGATAAGCACACAGGCAGAAAAAATTTGCTGTTACTAATTTAGTTGTTTTATTTAGTCGTCGCTGAAACAGCATGAAAATAACATGTTAGGCGGAGTGCCGCATTTTTTTCTAAATATAATTTAAAAAGTGTAAAGAAAACACATTTATAATTTTTATATAATAATAAAAGTAATTCTTATATGAAATTTTTTAATGAAAGAATTTTTTTCCCCAAAAATTTTGTCTATTTATGGAAAGCAGATATACATACGTTAAGTAATTAATTATGTTTTAACATTTTTTTATAACTTTAAAATTTCTTTGAAATGTTTGATATTTTTCCTTCAACTTTATGTCATAAATGCTTTTCATACAGCATACATAATAAATTTCTCGCAGTGCTTTTGAGAAAAATGTGTAAAAAGATAAACAAAAATTTGTCTCAGATAAGGGTAAACAAAAGAGAATAAGAATACGTGTGAACTCGATTTGCAAAAATTTGCTTCGTGATGTCACCAATGATCTAAATTCTAGATCAGGAAGCAAATTTTTGGAAATCGAATTCACACGTATTCTTATTCTCTTTCATTTATCCTTATGCGTTAAACATATTCACGACAGCAGGCTACCGACTACAACCTGTGAGAAATAGAATACATGTGTTTATATGAAAATGATTATTTTCACGGCTACACAGCAGTTTGTTGTCCGTGCTACTTTTGTGGTTGTAGTCAAATTAATAAATAAATTAGTGCCGCCAACACAGTGAAAGATCTTAAATAAATAAGCGTTTAAAAATATTTTCAAACTTGTTAAGAACATGAAAATTTTTAAAAATATAAAACTGTAATATCCCTTTCAAGAATAAAAATTATTTTGTAATTATTCTTTATCAGTTTTTTTTTGAGTTCTCTTTCGGCTTTTACTTTTTAATTTTATTTATTTATTTATTTTTTATAATAACTCCTAGAATATAGGCCCCATATAAACGATATGGATATCATTTCAAAGTATTCCAAAATGTCTTTCTATTGTTAGACATATCTTTCAAATTTATTCACATATTGGAAGTATTATGAAATTTTGTATCTGACTTTTCAAGTAAAAATTCCATTATTTTGAATACTCTAACCTATATATATATATATATAAATAAGTTGTCCTATGTTCGTGATTTTATAACTCGAGAACCACTCAACCGATTTTCAAACGAGTACATGCGTTGGAAAGTTCAACTTTCACCGATGGTTTATAAACAAAACATCGAAAAATTTCTATGAATATGCGTTATAATCGCAATTTTATAATGGTGTGTTTTCCCTACATAAAATGTATTTATTTTTTCTTCTGAGGAGAATTACATTTTGTCGGTATAAGGCTCTGCTTGTTCGCGTCATTTGACTTTTATTTTATTTTATTTATATATTTATTTTCGATGTCCCATACACAAGACTTAAGTCTTATATTACAGTATGAAACTGAGCATATGTAAATACAATAAATCAGAACACAAAAACAAAGTTAACTTGGATTTAAGTTTGCGCTTTTAAAATATAAAATGAAATTTAAAATCAAATATAGTATAGTTACAAAAAGTTAACCAAGTTTAATAATAAAGCCAGCTAAAATAATAATAGTTAAAAAAAAAAGAAATATGTACCCTGAAGAAATTAAAATTTACATTGTTATAGTATCAGACTTTATCAAAAAAACAATATATTCATGTACAAAAATATATTCAACGTGAGAAATGACAAAAAATACTTCTCCTGAATTGACGTGCGTTACTAATGGTCTGAATTCTATAGGGGATTCCATTCCAGAGACTGACAGCATTAATAAAGAAGTGGTATTTAGAAATCAGAGTTCGATGACCAAACGCTAGAAGTCTTTTACCTCTAGCAAGCGTTGAAAAGCTTAAACGTTCAAAGAGATGTTCAGGTTGATGTGTATATATAATTTTATGCATGAACAGTAAAGTGCGCACTCTTACATAATCATCGAAAGTAATGCCATAAAGCAAGGCTACGTAGGGGGAAATATGGTCATATCTTCTGAGACCATATACGTACCGAATAATGTTATTAAAGGCCACTTTAAGTTTTCTTTTACTTACGCTATCGCAGCTGGCAAAAAGTTCACAGCCGTACAATAAAATTGGTATTAAGTACGATTTGGCAAGGATTATTCTAATTTTAATTGGAGTACAATACTGAGTTTGCCAGAGATTTCTTAACGTTGAAAACGTTCGACCGCATGCAAAATTAACGTGATTGGACCAAGTGAGAGTGCTGTTAAAATATATAACAAGATTTTTAGCAGAATTTACAATATCTATGGACTGATTGTTTAATGTTAAAATCGGATTGCAATCAAAGTTTGATAACCTCTTTTTAATAATCAGGCACTTGGACTTAGTAGGATTAATTGCTAGACCATTAGCTGTGGCCCACTCGTAGACACGACCTAACTCCTGATTTAGGGTCCTCACACATTCATCAACGGCAGTATTGCAGCAGCTAATATAAAGCTGAACATCGTCCGCATACAATCTAATCCTACAATGTTCGAGTTTGCCCTGAAGATCATTCACGTATAATGAAAAAAGGAGAGGACCTAAGATGGAGCCTTGTGGAACACCTCGAGTTAATGACATAGATGTTGAAACCGAGGTAGACGTATCAACATATTGGAATCTATCGACTAAATATGAATATATTAGACCTGAGGCAGTTGATCCGAATCCAAACATATGTTTAAGTTTAAGACACAAAATACTATGGTCAACCGTGTCGAACGCTCTGGAGTGATCCAAGAGAACTAAAAAAGTAACATTACCGCGCTCTACCTGCTGTCTTATATCTTCAGCAACATCTAAAAGAGCCGTTATACAACTATGATTTTTACGGAAGCCAGATTGCCGATCAGTCAGCATATTATTGGTTTCAAGATATTGTGTAACTTGATTATGGATTAATCTTTCAAAGACTTTGGATAAAAATGGCAAGATTGCTATGGGCCTATAATCAGAATTGGGTTTAGGAATAGGAATAATTTTAGCCAGTTTCCAAATTTTTTGATACTGGTTGGTGGTAAAAATCTTGTTAAAAACAAAAGTTATGAGTGGAAGACTTATTTAATTTCTGTGTATTTATTGATTGTCATTTAAGTTTACAGTGCGAGCATTGACATTTTTTAATTATTGATTTGTAATCTTTCAGTTAAAATTAAAATCTCTTGCATAAAAAAAATTAAAGAAATTATTCAACAATCAGGAAAATGTCTATTATTTTTAGAAAATTTAATTTTTAATACAAAAACGTAAACGTATGTCACTCTAGTTTTACATATATTTGATAGCCGTTATCGATAAAAGACGTTAGTTAGGTCACAAATGAATTACCTCATAAACTCAATTTCATAGTGCCATAACAAAAAAGGACATCAAAATGTATTTATTACAAATGAAAAAACAATCAAGAGCTATGTACAAACAAATAAAGTGTTTTTATTACTCATTTTGTTTTGGTCTATCAATAGATTTAGAATATGCGGTGTTTTATATATGAAAGTGGCACCACTGAAATGATATGTTGACAATGTAGCTGCCGTCTCAAAAATAATTAAGTAGCTGACTACGAGGCAATGATTGTAGAAAACGGCCTTTGTAGTCGTGTGTTCGTGTAGCCAGCTGTCTCGAATGTGTTTAATGCATTATCGGACATGTTCATT